>ML833127.1:20802-53878 GCA_009831015.1 Picea engelmannii
AAGGAGCCACGTTGCTCCACATGGAAAGACTTGTGTTGCCTTGAGGTGATTTTGTGGACAGAGTTGGGGCGACCTTATTTTGGGTTGAGTTTGGGGAAGTCTTGTTGTAGGTCTAGGTGAGGCAACTATTATACATAACCATACGTTTGTGTGAAGTCTTGTGACACAGAAGAGACAAAGAGTCTGTGATTAATGCACATTTGGGGTGCTCCACAAGAGTTGTGAAAGTTGTTACAACAGATGAGTCTTGATGTGAGGAATATGTATATGAGTGTCTTAGTGAGGCGAGGCAAGTCACATGACTCTACCCAAGTTGTAAATCAAGTCGGTAGTGCTCATATTGTAACTATTTCACATAATAAGACTTAGTCAGGTGTTAGGCACGTCTTGTGGCATCCACACTATATGTGTGTCTCTTGTTTGTTTCACAAGTGTTCTCTTCGTTTCATGGATGCATGCTTAAATGACCAAGTGTTAAGATTGTTAATAAATTATCTAAGTATACAAGAGAGTTTCACTAGAGTAGGAGAGTGACTCGCCTATAGCCTAGAACAGAGTGTGGGTATGTTCTAGGTGAAGAGGGGTAGTCCAGACAAAGTATCCTTGGTGTTGCCAAGTAATCAAGTGAGAAACGTCGTGGTGTCGTATGACCTCAAGAGGTGCACGATCACAAGATTCGGACAGACAGACTATGGGACATGACACCACCCATATTAGTTTTAAGTTCCATTTATTAATATTAGTTTTAAGTTCCTCACTTTAGTGTAACATTATGCATATTAGATTTTTTATATAAAAATTATAAAAGTATTTAAATTAAAATTAGTTTTAAGTTCTTCACTTTAGTGTAACAATGTGCACATTAGATTTTTGTATGAAAATTATAAAAGTGTTTAAATTATATATATATATATATATATATATAATGTGAAATTAAAAAAAATGTATTTCGAAAGATTTGAAACTCTCCTCACATAATAAATAATAGATGTAAAATTAAAATAAATTAATTAATTGTTATATTTGTTTAAATATGTATTTGTTTATTAATTTGAAGACATTCTTTTAAGGGTAAGGTCTTTCCAATTTTTCATCGTATATCGACAACGTATAGAACACTTCCATATGTCCTCGTCTACTGGTCAAACATGTTTTTTCCCTATTCAAACTAGCCACTGGTTCACACGCCATGTGTTCACAGGGTGTCTTGAGTGCCAAGGTGGCTATGCTAGAATGATATTCGTCAAGTTGTTGGATCTGACTATGGTAGTCAAAAAGGTAGGTATTGGGAGTGGTCATGCCAAAGGAGATTTCAGAGGAGCCATTGAAGAATTTGACGATGGATACTAGAAGGCCCTGACAGTGCTTGGAGGACTTGCAAATGATTTCAATAGGGAAATTGAGAATGACGGTGAAGCCTTTCACAGCGAAGGCAACCTAATCATAAGCCATGGTTGCCTCCTTTCCCATTTCGAAAGTTCCTAACCAAAATAAGACTCTGTGCCTTATGGAGTCTCTTATCTCCACCACATATTTTTTCCACGACCACTTCCTCACTCCTTAGTAATGCCTTTCACCAAAGACCTTTGCTTCTAATTTATTTATGGGTTTTGATCTCTAAACCGATTTTCTCTTGGCCGCCCTACTTTGCCATTTTTTCTGATGAGGATTGGTACTAATCATCAGTGTTTGAGTACTAATGATGGTCATGGGCTCCTAGCCATGGCTATAGGATTCCTTGAGAACTCCATACAAAACCACGTCCTCGAAGTCATTCTTTTCCAAAGGAAACATTATTTTTAAATCATATAAGTTCATGCTGCTTGGACTTTCAATGTAGTAAAGCTAACCTGATTGAAAGCACAATTTTCTTTTTTAATTTTCAAATCATATCAATGCAACCTATTTGAAATAAAAAATAATTTCAATAAAATAAATCCAACCCATTTGAGGACTTATTTGTAGAAACTAACCCAAATGATCCGCTCTCCACTACTAAAATCTGATAAAAATTTAGTGCCTATCTTATAATTCGACGACAAAGTTGAGTCCAAAAGAGCATAGAGATTGATAAAAGCTATTTCTCTAGCAATTTTCAATACATTACAAATGCTGGGAGTGGATCCATCACATAAGCCTTATTTTTTGGCATAACCCTTTAGCTATAATGTCTATTGGATTGTCTACAACTCCATGAAAATTTCTAAATCCTATCACATGAATTTTAGTTACAGGAGGCCCCTCCAATCCCATTCCCCCCTTATACTCAATTTACTTTCAAATCATTGCTACATGTTATTTGCAATATTATAATATGACATTTGTAGCTTCCAGAGGCCACATTGCACATAAAATATATTACGTGAAGACATGAGTTATTCTCTACTATAAGTGATCATATGTAAGTGATCATATGTATTGCAAGTATAAAGGATTATTGTTGAAGGTTCATGGTTTTTGCTGGATAGTGGAAAATACACACCAAAGAGAGAATGCTAAGAAGAGACCATTGGTTGAGGTTTAATATATTATATGAAGATAAATAGAGACCTCATTGCAGAGGCACTCAAGGAAAGCAACATTAAAACCATGAAGTTGTATTTTGGCAAAGTTACTTTGAAAGCAATAAATGTAATATATATATTGACTTGGATTACAAGTAATGGATAACATAATTGGAACATAAATAAGAGCTATGTAACAACCTCCCCAATCCCAATTACCTATGCGCTTAAAACAACTTTTTGTTTGAAGGTAGGTTGGCATGTTGAGAGAAGATATTATGCATCATCTCCAATCATTACTTAACTCATACATAATTTTTCTTGAGAATTGGTGGGGGGTATTATATGTGTATCAAAATCTCACACATATTTTTTTTAAGAATCATATGGATAGGGTATCATATGTATCAAAATATCATTTTCACAACCCACCTTTTTGAGAATCAGATGGATGGAGTGTCATATGTATCGAGATCCCCTTTGTACAACATGTATTTCCTCATTTTGATTGTCCAAGCATATTGTGAGAAGAATCAAAAGCCCAATTGGTCCATGCCACAAAGTTATTGATGATGGCTTCTTATGGACCCTGAAAGATTGTTTAATGGTAAGATGCCATTCGACCTAACATGTAGACATCATAAATATTAGTAGATATAAAAGTTGAATAAACAAATGTGGGATTGCATACTGAGGCTGAGATATGTAAATCCTAGGCCATGGTTATGAAATTATTGCAAGTTGACCTGAATCCCCACCCACTTGAATTCTCATGATAGCTTGCGCATGAGTTGAATGCCACATGTTCACCAATTCTTAAGGGCATGACACTTGTATAAATTTTTATCATTTGTCTACACCTTATGAAACTTCACCATCTGTTATTTATATATGATCTAGAACCCACTATCTTCCCTTGTTGACCACCTATCATCGATTACGTATCCTTTGACTTTAGAGCAAAAGGTTCAGTGAAGATGCAACCCCAAGGCTAGCAGGCTTAGTTTCTTCAAGCACTAAATGTTTTTCCTCCTTCCAAAACTATTGAGAATTTAGGAAATTTTAATTCACTCACACCCAAAGTGTTGAAGCAGAGATCAAATTACCGTGGAGACAATGTTGTAGCCTTCGAACACTACAAGGAAAACATCTTGTAGCGGAGGTTTTTAGTGTTACAAGGTTGGGCAAAATAAAATAAAAAAAATCCACTACAACCTTTACTATTCATAGCGAAGGTTTTAGCAGATGTTTCCTATAACTAAAAAAATTGGGTGGGCATCGGTTTTAGCGGAGGTTTTGTTTTTCAGTGCTTGTATTGGTAACACAAACTAGTTTAGTCTTTTTTTTTTTTCTATATGTCACATCAATGCTTGTACAAATATTACTCACCGGATCATTTTTTTTGTTTTATGGAATATCGATGCTCATATAATTTGTATGCACCAGTGCCTATATTACCATGTGCACCACAAGGAAGTGAAATTTCGAACATTTGTGGTGAGATGTTGACACCATTATTTGTTACTAAGCACCGATGTGTAATGTAATCATGTGCGCCGTAGTATTTTGAAATGATAAACATAATCATACATTATTTCATTTAAAGTAACAATGTTTTTTCACAATTTTTAGCACTGGTGCTTCAATGTAATTAATAGGCACCAGTGCTTATGACTCATAAAAATGCATCGATGTCTATTTTATGGCACACACCGTTTAGTGAGTTCAAAAGAATACAATGCATTGATATGTATATATTTTAAATAATTTTTTTTTTATACAAATTTTCAATTAATCATTTAAAAATCATTTTTTTTTTCAAGGAAAAAAGCGTAATTTTATATCATCAGTTGTGGACAAAATTACATTTTGTAGATCCAATTCCAGAGTGTATTCATATCATCTATATTTCTGTGGATCTACTTCGTAACTCGTTTAAGTCCTTCCTGTTATATTTGTTGTATTATCAAATCCAATAGGATTTTACAAAATTTCACAAAGTATTTTGCTGTATATGGTCGTCCATTCACAAAAAAGGTGTCCAATAATGTCACATGAAAGTTTGTTGAGGATGTTCCTGAATATGATCATTTAGGAACTCTGAAATTTTCCAAAGGCCCATGTCCAAGTGTGTGCCTTCTTTTGACCACCGGTCCGCTTCTTCATTTCTTTCCCTGTACACATGATAACAGGTAATAGAATAAAAAACAGAATGTAAGGATTTGATGTCTTCCACTATGTTACCAAGTCTGATATTTGTACATCTTTGTGTGCCATTAATCCAATTTATGACATTTTTTGAGTTCCCATAAACATTAATCATTTTGCAGTTCTTTTCAAGAGCAAAGGCAATGAGTAGTTTGAGGCTCATTAGTTCGGTGAAATTGTTTGTTCCTAATCCCAGACCAGAAGTCAGTGTGAAGTAGTGAGAATATGAGAGATACAAAATCCCTCCTCCCCCACATATATTATCTGGGAAGCTCTGTTAAAAAAATCCCAAAGTTTTGTTTTGTCGATGGAGACCTTCTGAATATTTCTTGTCTTGACTCTCCCAGCAGTCGGTAAGTATGTAGAGAAGATGGCCAAGCTTTTAAGAGTGGTAATTTCTGGTGCTAAATAAACCTCTTTAAAGATGAGTGTATTTCATGCAAGCCATACATCCCATATTATCAGTAGAGGCAACATTCTGTAGGCCTTAGATTCTGTGTTCATCCACCAATCCTTCCAAGCTTGCTCCAAAGTGTGGCCACTCCAAAAAAAATGTAGTTTCAAAAGTCTAGACACTTTTGTCCAGACGTTTTTGATATAGTGACAGTCCAGAAAAAGGTGTTGGGTATTTTATCTTTCTGTTTTGCACAGAGGACATCTACCAGGGCCAAAAATGTTTTTTTTTGTAGAATATCCCATGTTGTTACCTTGTTTGTTAATACACTCCACATAAACAGTTTTGACTTTGTCGGGCGGTTTATCCTCTAGAGTTTTTTCCACCACCAGGATGGCTCACTTTGGACTAGTTCACGAATTAAATATGTATACCCATCCTTTGGTGTATATAATCCCGAGGCTGTTTGGTCCCATATGAGTTCATCCTCTTGATCCCTGAGTCTTACCTGTGTTCTTTTTAGGTCTGTGATGTATCTTTCCAATTGTTTTGCATCTACATCACCTAGTCCAAAATCAACAACTGATTTCCACCCTTGTGACCAAATGGTTGTTTGATTTGGATCGACAAGTTTATCTAGTGTGTCAAAGCCTCGAATTCTCAAATGGAGGATAAGTTGTTTTGGGAGGAGGCGTTGGCCTTCACTGCCTGCCCAGGGATCCGCTCCCAATCTAACTCGATGGTCATTTCATATCTTTCAGGCAAGTCATTCTCCTATGACCAGAAAAGAGTTAATAATTTCCTTCTAGATGACCGAGACTTCTTTCAGTGACTTTTGAGCCCGTCTGATCCACGTCTCCATAGAATCTGGTTCAATGTATTTTTGTATTACTACTTTTGTCCAGAGACTAGTCGTACTTATCAGTCGCCAGCCTCCTTTTTCTACCAGAGCCTTTGAAAAAAGGTAGATGTTTTCAAGGCCCCAACCTCCAAGGGCCTTTGGAAGAATGATTCTTTTCCATTGAATCCAGGGTATCACATGTGATTCTTTTTTCCCGCTCTAGAGAAATCTGAAAGTGAGTTTCCGAGCTGCCTCCATAATTCCTTTTGGGATCCAGGAGAGTGACATCCAAAATACTGGGATAGCTTCCAAAACCGACTTAAGTAAGACTAATCTGCCCACCCTGGAGAGCCATCTGTGACTCCAGGATAAGAGTCTTTTTTCCATTTTTTTTAGAAGCCATTTCCAGTCCTCTTTCCTACAGTCATTCGGTTTTAAAACAAAACCCAGGTATTTCAACCCTTCTTCTATTTTATTTTCCACAAATGGAAAATGTTGTCTAAATAATCCCACCTCCTCCTTTGTAAGAAAGTTTGTTGTGAGGGAAGACTTCCCTTCATTTATAACCATTCCGGTAGCTTTGGAAAAAAGACTTAAAATGTTCTTCAGAGTCTCCTCTTCAGTTTTGGAACCCGCATTAAATATAAGTATATCATCCACAAAAGGAATATGTGTAACTTGGAGGGAAGGGGAGATTTTGATACCAGAAAAAGACCTTGTTCATTTTGCTTTTGAAAGTGCTCTACCGAGCCCATCAACCACTAGGAGAAAAAGTAGTGGAGAGAGTGGACTACCTTGTCTTAAGCCTCTTTCTGAGAAAAAAAAGGGGAGGCCGATTCATTTATAAGCACTAAGAAGGAGACTGCAATAATACAACACAATCCATTTGACAAAGGAAACTGAAAAGCCCAAGTGAGTTGGAAGAAGACGCAAGTAGAGCCAACTTACTCTGTCATAGACTTTGGAGAGATCAATTTTTAGTACTGTGCTTCTTATTTTTCTGGATTTAATGCTATGTAGTGCTTCTTGTGCCACTCCTATCGCTTCGTGGATTTGTCTACCTTCTAAAAATTCGAACTGTTCACTTGAAATTTTATTAGATAGGATTATTTTCACTCTTCTTGCTATGATTTTGGAGACAATTTTGTATATGCAATTGCATAGTGAAATTGGCCTAAAATCATCCAAGGTATCAGGGTTGTCCTTTTTAGGGATCAAGTCTATGAAGGTGGAGTTAAGTCTTAGTGGCATTTTCCATGTAAGTCTAATCTCTTCTACCAAATTTAGGATATCCTGACCTAGGAGGTAAAAAAAACCTAGAAAAAAATTCAATGGTCCAGCCATCTGGTCCTGGGATTTTGTCTTTTTGGAAGCTTCTCATTACTTCTTTTAATTCTTTGATAGTAACTTCTTCCATCAACATTCTAATATCCTTCTCATTGGTGAATTTAGGAAAGTACTAGGCCATACATACCACTTCTTCTATAGTAGCCTGGCTCTCTGCTCTGAAGAGTTCTTGAAAGTACTTTTTCCCTATTCTTGACATTCCTTCAAAAGTGTTTTCCCGATTTCCATCCTATTTGGCATTTGAACACTTTCTACCTTTTTCATAAGCTTGAAAGAATTTTGTGTTCTCATCTCCACTTTTCACCTAGATAGCTCTACTTTTCAACCTCCATAATTCTTCCTTTTCCTTCAGTAACTTGTTTCTCCTTTCTTCTAGTCAGAGTAGTATTGTCTTGGCTTATAGAGTGGAAAATCCACCCCCTTCTTCCTCCGACATTTGTTTTAGTTGGGTTTCTATATTTTTAAGTTCCAATTCTTCTGTTTATCTTTTCTGGAAAGCCCATGTTTTTTTTTTTCTTTGATCCTTTGAAGATTTTCAATAAAGTGAGAAGTAGTTGAGAGTGTGCTTTCCTGAAGAAAGGGGATCAAGTTTTCTCTTACCAAGTTTATAAAGGAGTCATTGGTTAACCAAGTCCTGTTGAATTTGAAGGGGCTTGGTGGCTTGATCGACCCTTGTCTTAACTCCAAAAAGATCGGGCAATGATCTGAAATGCCTCCAAAACCAATCCACTGCTTCAAGTGAACAACCGTTTCCAAGAGAGAGTCCGTTAACAAAAAACAGTCTAATATTTTTGCTATACTATCTCCCCCCACTCTATTATTTCTCCAAGTTGGTTTGAGTTTGACTGGTTCAATGTCCAATAAATTGCAGTCGACAATTTTTTGTGTGAAGTAACCTGCCAAAGTATCCGCTCTCGCATGTGTTCCCCAAACTTCTGAGAGCCCCAGGGAAAAGTTTAGGTCCCCTCCAAGAATAACCTAGTGATCTTTCAGTAAAGACTTAGTGAAAATATTGTCCTAGAAGGTGCCTCTGTTATAGCAGGGGCCATAGATGTTGATGATGTGAAGAAATTCATCCATCTCCAAAAAAAATATTGTTATGCCAAGACCATACTCAAAGCCCCAGGAATTTGTGACTTTGATGGAACATGTGTTCCATCCAATTGCCAGACCTCCAGATCTTCCTGTTGCATCCAAAATTTCAAAGTTCCATCTTGGGAATAAGGAGATTAATCTAGACTTTATCTCCTCTCCTTCCCCCAATGTCTCTTGTAATAGTAGAATATCAGGGTGTTCAGAATCGATCACCCTTTTTAGGGATGGTCTTTTGTGGGGGCTAGCCAGACCCCTGCAGTTAAAAGAACAACATTTCATCACGGTCCCTTTCCAAGGGCCCACCTTGCTCTAAGAGCCCGTTCAATAGAGAGTTGTTTGCCAGCCAAAAAATCACTTTTGGATTTTTTATGTGCCTTCGAAATCAACGATTTTCTCCCTCGCCCACTTTTTTCCGTAGTTACCGATTCCATGGCTAAACCCCCTAAGGGTATTTTTTTTTGTGATCTGAGGAAGTAGTGCGCTGTTGAGGTCACCGAGGAAGAAGAGGAAGAGTCCTCCTCTACATAACATACATGTTTTGTTCTAGGGGGCTTGATCACAATGATATCTGAGGGAGCCGAAGACTGAGTGGCTAGCAGAGGAGGAAGGATTGTGTGGGTTGGGAAATTTAGAGCCCTCAACCACTCATTGCCATCTAAATTTAAATTGTTTATTAAAATAGTAATAAGAGGAGAGGAGGTTAAAGGAGTACCCAAGGTCGTGTGAGGTACTAAACCCAAGCCAGTATTGGAGGGGCACAAAGCTTCTTCTCCCTTTGTAGAAATGTGTCTTGAAATGAGTAAGGATGTGTGATGGTCCAGTGTCAGAGCCTTCTGTAAAGATTTAGACTGTCGGCCTTGTTCTTCCTAATTTCGAAATCCTTCACTTGAGGATGTAGTAGGAGTAATAAACTTTTGGATCTGTCCTTTATCACTGTTAAAAACCGTGCCTCTGGTCCTGATTGGCATACTATAATTTTTAATCAAATGTCTATATTGATGGCATCTCACGCACCTGAAGGGGACATTTTCGTAATCCAATCTCTGGGTGTATGTGCAACTTCCCCAACTGAGGTCGAATTCCTTGCCAAGACCTTCCCTAATATTTAAATTAACTAAGACTCTTGCCACCTTCCTTTGCTTTGTCTCTTCGAAGGTCATATCTGCATCCAGAAAGTCGCCCAAAAAGTTCCCAATTAATTTGAAGTGCTCAAAGGACCAAAAATGGAGTGGGAGCGCTGGGAGCCTCACCCAGACCAAAATAATATCCATCCTTTATTTGTTGCCATCAAAGAGAGGACTCCAGGGATTAAGGAGGAAGGGGGAGTTGTTTATGCTCTAGGGTTTCCCTAACGCCCACTTTGAATGCTCAGGTTGTAGGAAAGTGAAGGCAAACCAATTCCTGTTTAGTTCGACAATCTCATGGACATATCCAAGATGTTCCTTCCAGGCATTATGCATCCAATCGGTCATGATTTTAAGTGCAAAGGTTCTTCCACTGGTTCGACCCACTAGGGTTTGGTTTGCCATGTGAACAACCCGACTTAGATCCACTTCTTCCACAAGAACCAAATTTCTGATGTTCCCTTTTGACTTTAGGATTTTCCGTTTTATCCTGTGCCCTTCCCCTGTCTTCGTCTTTGGACCACTAGGGTTAGTACTACCGCCAAAATGAAGAGGAGAGGGTGCCTCCTGTGAGTGATCTTTAAAATCTAAATTCCAGTCGAAACCCCTATGCTCCTCTGCCTCTAAAAAGGTTAAAATGAAGCCCTTGGTGGTGGAAATTTTTGGAGGGTCCAGTTGTTCCCCTGATAGTAAGGGGAACCCATGTACGCCATGACCTACTGCCTTGTCTGGAAACACTTTTTCTCCCCCCGTGAAAGCCAAAAGGTTCAAACTCCGCTTGAGAAGGGCAGGGCGAAGAAATTAAAAAGCCTCCTCTGGTCTCGTTAAACCAATCCAGGTCAGAGTCTTGTTGCGGGCTGAGGGGAGGTAGAGTATCAACTATAGGATGACGTAAACCAAGTAACTAGGGTTCTGTGAAATCCCCAAAAAATATGTTTTCAAGCAGAGGGGCCTGGAGAGTGGACTCAAGCTCGATCTCCAGAGGCTGTTGTGAAGGAAGAGGAGATTCACCCTTCTCGACCAGCTAGTCTAAAATACCTCCACCTGTCATCTCCTAGAGCTTCCCGGAGTTCGTGGGGTCGGTTTCCACACAGACTGTGGTATCCATAGTTTTTTGCAGTTAGAAACTCCCTCAGTCGAGAGAATAACGCCGAGAAGTAGAGAAACCACTGAAAAAACTGTGGAGAAACTCTCACCGAGAAACTGTAAAAAGTACCGAAAACTAACAACAGTTTGGTGAACTATCCCACTCCTTGACCGCAGAGGGCATCTCTCTTGCCCCCCGAAACAAATAGTATCTTGAAATCAAATATTTAATTATACTGATATTGATTTTTATATTTTTGTTATTGTGTTTTGATATAATGATTGCATTAATGCATTATCTAATGGATTACACCTATGTTATTTGTAACAATGTAAATCATCCATATATTAATTAATCAACATTGCAACATTTTACAACATTCAACAATGCAATAAAATAGAAAACCCATTTTATTATATATGAATAAGAGACAGATTGTCATACAAAATGACACAATGCAAAGGTCCACAATAATCAAAATACAACCAATATGTAATTGTTACACTTATGGTAACATCTCCTCATGTAATTCAGACAATATGACGAGTACATTAAACGAAATCCCTGATTTTCACAAAAAAATATTCCAAAACATAAAACTCATAGTAACATTCAATCAAATCAATTGTCATTCATCACTTGAACTATTGTCATCGCTCGAGCTGCATGCATGCCTAATTTCTTCATCACTTGTAGGTGATATTATGCTTTAGTTATTTAACCCAATGTTTTCTTGATTGATTTTTTTTTGATGTTCTGCCCCTTCATGTTCTATTTACAGACATAGAACTAAAGTGTAATAAGTATATATACATTTATATAGTAGAATATACACGATTATGTAAATAAAAAAGCGTACCATGCAACTATCTGGTGGCGCTCTTCCCTTTGGAAAAGGTTTGGAGATGTTTTTTCCTAGAGGATCTTAACATAGGAGATTTAACATAGCTCTTTGGTGGAGTTAGTGGTGGTAGGTGCTAGTTTTGGAGCGACCAACTCTTGTCAAATATTTAATGATACGTTTAATATAGCACATATCACTCTAGATGGAGGACGAAATCATTGATTACGAGGAGGAGAGAATCCATCCTATTGATGTTTTTGTTAGCGATGAAGAGTTTTTTAACCTGCAAAATATCAAACACATTGAATGTTGTGTGGCTCCAGATCCATCCAACGGTCGGGAAGGTGGGAAAGGGTTGCATCTCCCTTTTTTTGAAGGTCTTTGTGACGATTGTGGTTGTCAAACTCCCTGGATCGAAGTCTCATGCATGGGTAAGCTTTCAATCCTGAAGAAGAGTTGGGATCCTTCCATTTCAAATTGCTCGACTTCGCATGCAAACATTCCTTCTACAAGGAAAACAAGAAACCATGTGGTGTCGAATGTTGAAAACATATCATAGCATATTGAGGAGCAACATCTCATGTTTAAGTGCAAGGCTAGGTGCTATAGGGATAAGAAGGAGAAGCAGTGTATGGTCATGGGAGAAGACATGGTTATGATTGAAATCCCATCTCTATTAAGCTGTATGATAGTTGGGAGGTTTTCTGGCAAGATGGTGCAGGCCTCATCGTTGGAAGTTTGGCTGGATTTGAATTGGGCAGGTTTGTTAGGTTACCAACGTATTTTCCACACCTTGTCTAGGGGTTGGATCATCTTTAAATTTAATTCCAAGGAGGACTTAGAGAAAATGTTCTCTCGGGTGTGGAACTGGGGTCTGTCTGGCCTCATCCTAAAGGAATGGGAAGTTAACTTCGAACTTGCACTAGATTCCCTCTCGCCCACTATAGTTTGGGTTATTCTGCCAAACTTACCATTGGTTTTATGGAATGAATTTGTTTTGGAATCCATAGGAAAAAAAATGGAAGATTCATGGGGTGCGAACTAGGATGGGAATCCAAGCCAGACAGACGATGGGTGTGGATTTAGATTGAAGTGGATCTTAAAGAAGGTCTTTTGGATGAAATTGAGCTTATTTTTGGAGGTTTTAGATGGGTTTAGTGCATAAACTAATGGAAGTTTCCTTTCATATGATTTAGGTGTCACAAAGTGGGCCATATGATGGAATAATGCCAATGACTCCCTTCACACTTCCCACCTTTCGAAAAATACTTGGAAGAGAAAAAACTAGTTAAGACTTAGAGGTTCTAGAAATGGTGGAAAAAAATGTTTCTACATCATGCAATAGCTCTCAGGCCTACTTCGGGAAAGTGAAAAGAGGTCATGATGAGGGGAATCCGATAACATCAAATTCTGCTAAGTCACACGCCCTTTTCAGAGAATAATTCATAATTTTTTTATTCTAAAAAGTCGATGTCATTGGATGCAAATGTCACTCCCATGGTCTCTGGCATCAATGATGGTGTTGTTCATGAGTCTGTACTTAAGGCTTAGAAGTACGGTGTCAAGGCATCCGAAAGTGGGTAAAACATGGAGAAGAGAGAAACGTCAACCTTCGGCAAGGGAAACTAGGGAAGATTTCTACGTTGGCGTTGTCTACCTTCCAACTGTTCCTGGGTAGTTATATCTTGTTCAATGGCTGCCCATGAACGTTCAAGTTCGACCCAGTTAGTAGCCATTTTAAGAATTGTGTCGAAAAGGTTTAAGGCAATGTGCATTTGGTTCGATAATCCGGGTTCGATATTAGGTTGTGTTGGTATAGGGACAGTCATAGAGGAACAATAAAGGTGGTAAAAACTTCGGAGAGAGATCAAGTGCTGTCTCAATTTGGTCGTATAAAAGAGAATTTATGGTTTTAGGAATAAAATAGGGATGCAAATCAAAGGCTCTTTCCCATAACTGTATTATATTTTAATAAATGGTGTGAGGTGGGAGAAAAACATTCAGCTGTCTATAATATAAGGCTCCTATTAGGGGAGAATCACACGTATAAACAGAAGAGGAAAATTGTAAGGAAATAACCGATGTAGCAGAGAATATGTGTAGAATTTTGAAAATGCAGACTGGTCTTACACCCGCTGATAGCTGGTACAGAGGAAAAACAGTAAACAATTGAAAACCAAAATTCATTCGCTATAGTAGTGGTCGTACTAAATTATAATGAAACACATCAATTAAGAATATGAAATGAAATGAAATATGAGATACAAGGAAGCGAACTTGTAACACAGTCGTGACGTAATTGAGAATCTTCAGATCTGCTTGTATTAACTCTCAAATGTAAAAAACTCTGTTACAAACGACACAAAAAGGTCCAGCCTTGTGTATTTCTTTCTGGGGTATATTTATACAATTTTACAGATAGGATAGAATCTCAATAGTCACAAAATTTCGGTTATGACAGGGAGGAGAGAAATTGCTCTATTTCTTCTTCTCCGTCTTCACTTGGTGCCAGACGTTTGTCTTTGAGCGGACTCGGTACAGGCGACACAACTTTCAACCAGCGAAGATATTAGTCGAGACGATTCTACTTGATAGCTGGCTTCAAAGAAGTAACATTCTCGGGCTAACTGCTACAACCCGTCTTCCATCTGTCCATCTATGATGTCGATGGAACATAATTGCGCGTTGGGTTTGATCATGCATTTATCTACTTGGACTATGTCCACCATAGTCATCTAAGAAATATTGGCCGAATCCCTTTCTTCTTTATCCTTCAGATCAAGCGAAATCCTTTCTACATTCATTTGCATCAACATCTCGGCATCGCCCCCGCTGTCAATGCACAACAACTCGCCGTCTATAGAATTAAAGGCCTCCTCTAAGGAATTGGTTATCTTTTGGGCTTGCTGCTTGCCTTCGACGATGTTGTGCTCCCATTCCTTTAATATAATATTTCCTCTGGTTTGCTCTGAGATGGTGAACCTAGGAGTACCTGTCGAAACCCTATTGTTCATGGCTATCACAACCTCTTGGAAGGCGACCCAAGCCGCTCCGACATCCCTTTCTCTGGCAGATAAGTTCTCGGAAACCTGATTGACCAACAGACAATTGTCCCAGATTGCTTCTACCTTGGCGAGCAAATTTCGCTGCGCCGCAGAGACTCTGCTCCGAATCTCGATCACCTAGGATTTGAACATCCCGATGTCTATCATTATGCTCTCGGCGGTCTCCACCCTGGCCTGCCGCTGTTCGATCAAATCCCTTTGTTGGCTTGCTTGCATTTGACCATCCTGGACCACCAGCTGTGCTTGCTCAAGCTTAGTTTTGAGCATCTCTATCTCATTTTTATCGGCCAATCTGGCCTGCTCGATTCCCACGCTCGCCTGGTCTTTAGCATTCTCTGTTGCTGTGGCCAGTCCGGCTTTAAGGGTCCTAATTAGGTGATTTTTTCTTTTAAGTTGGTTCTTTAAGAGCCCGACTGAGAATTGATTTGCCGAGGCATATGCTCCTAGCGTCCCTGCTATCTCAGTGGCGAATTGCTCATTCTTTTTGTCCTTTCCATCAGTTATGACTTTATATTTCTTGGCAGTCGACTCTCCTTCTTGATAGAATTCCCTTTTCACTACTGCCTTTCTCTTCTTATAGAAGAAAAACTCATTCGGAGGGAGTTCTTCTATTCTTATGGGCCTCAGCTCTTCATTGAATATCCATCCTGCATCGACATTTCCCTGTGTCGACTGCAAGGGGGTAACTGATGTGATGGGTTCTCCGATCTGCTTCACCGATTTTCCTGGAGTATCGACCAGACTCTACTTCTTTGGCGGTTCTGGAGTCTTTATCTCTGTCTCCGGATTCTATTTCTTTGGCAGGTCTGGAGTCTTTTCCTCTGCTTCCAGATTCTTCGTTTGTTCCCCCTCGTCCTGGTGTTTTCCTTGGTCGAGAGTCGCATCCTTAGAACCTTCAGCATCCTTCTGTTTCGTCTCCGAAATGCCTGGACCCTCACCTCGCAACACAGTGGGAAGACAACTACGTCGATGTTCCTGAAACTTCAAAACATCGGCTCTTTCCTCGGGTGCCAAGGATTGTATATGGGCTAGAGTCTCCTCATAGGACCTTGCTCCTCGAAAAATGTCATCCGAGGGTGAATTCTCATGCTCAAATATTTTGAGCCCGCAATTAGCCAGATGTTTTCTTACGACCCTCTGTGGATCGTGCTTCTTGTATTCGATGGAGACCAAATTTAGGTCTTCCAGGGCTGCCGCCTCGGTTTTGGCATGCCCGAAATTTAATAAAGAATAAGAATTCAAACGAACAGGAAACGACGGCCATATCTTCTTCGAGTACCCTTTAATTTATTTACTTACACCACCGATTACTGTTTGTCGGGCAACCTCGTGACAAGCCAGCTTGTCGGGAATGAACAATGGCAGCGCATGAGGGGGAACAGAAGCCCCGAAAACTCTGAGGTATGAAAATTCTGCTTCCACATACCAGTCTGCTATACTACTCTGTTTCGTTACTATGCTGTCCGAGATCTGGGGTGGCGGGTGACCAAAAATGGTGACATGCAGGGGCACCATCACCCAGTTAAAAATTTCATATGCAAAATTTTCCGCTTTATTTTCCCATAATTTTGCATGATATACATGTATGGGTTCGTCTTCGGCGGGAGTCCAACTCCAGCTCATCAATGGAAATGGTGTCATAGAACAAATTGCGTCCATAAGATATGCTGACATGAAGAATGATACTCTATGATCCGATTGGTCAAGCTATCCGAAAGAATCTTTGCCCAGTTAAAGGAACAACCTTCGGTGACCCGAAACATTAGAGGCACCCACGCAAGGAAAAAATGTGATGTGTCCTCCTTCCCATATAACCAACATGTCATCATGGCCACATATCTGTACTGCGGTTCTAACGAAGCGATTGAATATATGTCGTGGGTATCATCTTTGAACTTCGCGGTGTTCGAAACCCAATCTTTTATCAAATTGGACATGGTTTTATCATACTATTCGCATTCCTTCTCCTTGAACTCCTCTAGGAACTCAACACCATATGTGTGGTCGTATGTCGTGGGCAGCTTATACATGGTTTGCAGATGCTCCGACCGGAAAGTCCCGATGGTGACTCTCTGCTCGTTCATGATAGTCCTGGTCGGTATGTCCACATGGTCCAATGCCCATCAGACCATATCATAATATGGAAGAAACCACATCTTGGCTGCCACTCTGTGCATTCTAGATTGGACAACTATTTTGTACTTGGTGGTTAAATCATCTCTTTCGTTGTCGTCAGAATCGTCGGAATAATCCACCAATTCTGCTTGCAGAATATCTGAAACATATGACCAGTTCGGGACCGAGTTGATACTTCGGGGCGAAGTATCAGAGACATTGTCTGAGCCTTGTCCCGAAACCTCAACATTTTCCTTTGATGCTTTTCGCGGAGCCATGGCTGAAGCTTGCGTTTTAGCTCTTCTGCGATAGAACTACGTATACATACAGAAGTTAGTTTACTCAGAGGTGGTGTGCTCTGTGTGCTATGAAAATTCATTTGTTATAATAAAACACAGCTCTTATATATATGCAAAAAACTTGGTACCTTTCAGAACAAGTCTATCAAATCACATTTGGAAATAAATTATGCCATAAAAATCCGATCTTAAATTCATCGATTTACCCTATTACCTCATTAATGTCATAAATTTTGGCAGTTTTAAAATCTCAGTTGGCGCATGGAGGAAAAGGCTACCTTGTAAATCGCGCAGACATCAAAGCGCGAGATATTCATTGATTTAGCTTAATTAATCCGGTTTTACCACTGTTAACAGTGTTTCGGTACTCGTTATATCGGGGATTTTCCTTTAACATCTTGAGCCTCTAACACCCGAGACTGCGAAGATCGATTTTGGTTAATTAAGGTAATTATGATTTGGTGCATGATTAATCTTACAATTATTATAATCGCCATATCGGGACTCGGAGCTTCGAAGATAAGTTTCTGGGAGATTTACATGTCGAGCTGCGAAAATGCGAGATTGCGATGACAAGACTCAATTAAAGGGAAGATAATCTTGGATTAAGTGATTAATTAATCACGTTATAACTGCATCGTGATTTCGCGAGTCGGAGTTTAGATGGTGAAGCTTTCAAAAAGGACAACGCCAAGTGGCGAAATGCCGCGATAATCCTTTACCGCGGTTCATCTTTTACCCTTAACCTTGACAAGAGTTACTCAAATAAGGAACTCGGGTTCTCGGCTATCGGGGCTATGAAAACAAACTTTTGGGTTTTGGCGAACGTCAAGGCACGAAACCCCGACGACGTTTAAACCTGAGTTAGGGAAAACTTTACCCTCATTAATTGTCTTGAGTAAAAAGTTAAAACGACTTCGCTGTTTCGTGACTCGGGATGTGCGAACTGCATGCGTTATAGTATCCGATCTACGAGATCCCGAAGTAGAACGAAAGTGGAAACATTTTTACGAAAGGTGGGACTTGTTTTGAGAGTAGAATAATCATTGTTGCCCGCGTGATCAAGCTTCAAAGATCATCGATATCTCAGAGGGAAAAAATGAAAACCATTTTTAGATTTCAAGCATTAAGAATGAAACTTGTGAAGGGCTAGAAAAACAGGGGCGACTCCAACAAATGGTTTGTCGTATATTTCCCCATGCTCCCCCAAAGTTGCTTGGACTCCTCAAATCCCTCGGGTTTTGGATAGCACCGTTATCCTCAACCTCCCCTTTCTTATTTTGCGGCTTCCTCCCCGAGTCATCTGGTTCCTTTGGTGGATAAGGTGGTTATGCCTTCATCTTCTCAATTCGACTCTTGGTCATCGAAGTATCACATAAAATCAGACTATTTATTAATATCTCGAGTCAAAAAAGATGTGGATCCCCCTTGTTTTGGTGGTCTAGCCTTGGTTAAAGGCCTGACTCCCCATGTGGGTAGAAAATCCCATCTGTCTATAACCCAACAATATGATATGAAGGAAATCAAATTTGGCAAACAATCAACCATTTTGATGGCCCTTGGAGTGGGGAAAACCCTGTCCAACAGTTACAAATAATAGTTTTTTCCGAAATGCAAGGGGAGTAGGGGGTGCCCCTAAAATACATGCCCTCAAAAGAATGGTCGTAGAATGCAAGCCTAACATTATTTTAGTCCAAGAAACTATATGCTATGGAGCGAAGGCTATTAATGTTTTTAGTTTGTGGCTTAAGGATTGGTCCTTTTGTGCTAAGGACGCGGTAGGCTTCTTGGGGGGCCTTTTATCTGCTTGGAGTTCTAATTTCAAGAATGCATCATCATTAGTCTTTGTTTATGCAATCATTTTGGATTTTAAGGGTCTCTCTTTGGCTTCCTCCTTTAGAATTGTTAACATTTATGGCCTCTATGCTGACAAAAGGCACTTTTGGGAGGGTTTATGAAATTATGGTATCCTAAAGGCTCCCAATGTAGTAGTTGGGGGCAATTTAAATTTTAGTCTGTCCCTAAAAGAAGTGTGGGAGAAGCTTCCTAGAAGGGACCCTTTGGAGGTATTTTTCGCCCATTGGATTTCTTCTCAGGACCTGGAACCCCCAAAAATCACCTAGACTTGGAGGAATGCTAGAAAGGGGGTTGATCTAGTTGCTAAGAGACTAGATAGGTTTTTGGTGGCATACAACATTTTGTCCAACTCATGGAACATCAAATCATCTATAATGATAAGGGGAATTCATATCACATGCCAATTTTATTGAACATCTCAAATGGAGCCTCCTAACCACCCACCCCCCTAAAATTCAATCATGACTGGTTAAACGAATCTGATTACATAAATATTATTTTAGAATCCTAGACTCACCTCAAAGTTATTCCTGGAAACTATTTCATGCATCAAATGGCTTCTTAACTTGAAAAAGTTAATTGTGTATCCCTGACACGGGCGTGTAATTCCAACCTTAAAAGCAAAGCCTATTTAAGAGAGGTTGAAGATAGACTAACTGAGTTACTAATCTCAAATCCCTTAGACTCCTTGTCGAAGAAGGAGGAATCCAAATTAGTATCTTTACTAAACAAAAAGACCGATCTACCGACTCTTGAGGAATCAAAGTGGAGATTAAATAGCAAGGCAATTTGGCTCTAGGAGGGAGATATCAACTCTAAGTTTTTTCATGGTTTTGCTAACCATAGGAGAAACCTCAATTCAATAGTAGAAATCAAAACCCCAGAGGGACAAAAGGTCTCCTCCTTTATAGAGATTGTAAAAGCTGGTGTCAGTTATTTTTTTGAGATTTTCAAAGCCTCTGTTGGTTGTCCTATAAAAGAAATCCTCGAATTTATTGATCTTTTCCCTAGATCAATCTCTCATGAAATGAATGAATCTCTTCATGCATAAATATTAGAGGGGGAAGTGTTGGAAACGTTGGAAGCCTTCCATAAAAACTGAGTAGATGACTCTCTGGATAGTCTTGGTTGATGTGGGGTCAACTTGAGACTTGTTTCCACAACTTTAGGCATCAAAGGACTAGACATATGTCTAAACATCTCTACTACATTTTTGAAGAATTCCTTTTGTCATGTGGGATCATACTTGGCATTATTTCGCATAGCCTTCTGAATCTTGATTTGATGCAGACTCTCTACATCAACACCGGTCTTCACTCTTCCTCTGGTAATGATATTAATAGCAGACCCATTCCCTTTGGCTACAAATCTTGTTTCAGAGTTGATCAAATTAGCTCATCTCTTCCTGACACAATCTTCCCACTTAGCAATCATATTAGGGAAATCTTTAGTAACATTAGTATTATTCCTAAAATGTGAACACCATGCTCTTCTTGGAAGTAGATAATCTCTCGTGAGCTTCCCTTGTTCATCACAATTGTAACAACAAACGAGTCCTCTTCCACCAGGTCATCCTCCTTTGTATCTGCCTCCACCTCTGTGACCTCCTCCAAATCCTTGAGGTCCTTCATTCACTCTGAATGCAGATTGGTCTAATATATCTGCAAGTGCATCTAGAGCACAAGATTGATTGGTATTATGAGTTGGAGAACCACATAACTCACAATATAGCGTATTGGGATTAGGTGTATATTTCTGCAGAATGGGGCAATGTCGTGGAGAGTGGTCGTGATTTCTACATATTTCACAATATTCATTAGTCTGGACTCCTTGATTATTCAGAAATGCATGATATTGGACATGCCCATGAAATGGTGTTGTAGAAGAAAGTTGTGCAACTCCTCCTGATGGTCCTACTGGTGGAGGTGCCATTGGAGTACTAGAGGTCCCTGCACCTCTCGGTATCGAACATTCAGTCACCAAGTGACCTTCAGTGTAATAACCTTTACACAAAAATTACGAACGTCCTGTCTTAGGAAAGGTCAAATCTTGGATATTTTTAGTCATTGAAGAGATCTAACCCTGTAGATGCGTGAGGCTTGGATGTACATGAGGTCTCATAACTCTTAAGCTCCCTGGATAGCCTGCCATAACTTCAATATTCATAGCTTGATCTAATGCTTCTCCTAAAGTAGCTGTCATTTCTTGCGTTAGAGGGATGTGGGTCAAAGATAGAAATATCTGAATGAACCACTCCCTTTGAAGATATTCATGAATAGTGTTCGCTAGCTTCCCTATTGCATCCTAAAACCTCTGACTATATTCCCATGTCGACTCACCATCTCTTTTCTTTATCTCCCGTAGCTCTGAAAGTGCTTGTTGCTCTAACCACGGTAACCAGAACTCTGCAACAAACCTTTGCCTCACTTGAACCATAGTGAAGGCTTGACCTTCAATCCCTGGTTCAATAGTATTCATGTACCATTTGAGAGCTCAACCTATTAGAGTGGTATGAAACTCAACCAACTTATTCACACATGGAGTCCCTCACGACCTCTAGATGGCTTCACATAGAAACCAATTTTGTTCAACATCCTCATCTCCCTTTCCCAAAAACTCAGGTATTGGGTTAGGGATCCTGCAACTTGTGTTTCCATTGATGAACTTATATACCCTACTAAAATAAACTGATGAGATACTGGTTGCGATACAACGGTAGAACTCGCCACACTTCCACTACTACTACTCAATAAACTTGCAGAACTCAAAGAATTAGGAAAAACATAAGTTGTATAAGGATTTATTGAAGAAACTACCAAGTTTGTTGACGACACTAGGGGAATAAGTGATTCAGGGCTGGTTCCTTTACCTCCAAAACAAATTTCTTTGATTAGAGGGGTCTCATTCTATTACAATGTTACATTTAATTCTTGATGTACACTAATATATTCTGGAGTTACAATCCCGATTCTTCTGCAACTCCCTCAGAGGTCTAGGTGTACTCTTCTTCGTCGGTGGTGGAATCTACCCTGACTCTTTCATCTACATCTTTTGAATACTATTCATCTTGTCTGCTACCTATGGAACCTTCACCTCTCACACCACTTCTCTCTTTCAACCATTGACTGGCCAATCTTCCTCGTCTCTGTAACTTCCACAAATCTTCAAGCTTTTCTCGATCACCATCATCTGATTCGATATCCTTCCGCAAATGATCAATCCACTTCGTCATTGTATTCATCTGGTTCCACCACCATTTTTCAATAATGGAATCCCTCCTCAGTGATAATTTGTTTATTGTACTCTTCTCTTGATGCCCCCCCATTTCTCAAAGAAAACTTATTGCTATCTTAACTCATAAACCCTCCCAGAAATCAGAAAACTTCTCGCTATCTTAACTCATGAACCCTCCTATAAATCACCTTCCCTTGAGCGCAATTGTTTAAGTTGTCAGGTTACCCGAGGGAACATGTAACATTCCTTCTTCTACCAGGAGGACCTTATTCCACAAAGGTATTTCCCGCAACACACTTCCTCTGGATCCTTCTCTGAATACAACTTCGACTTTTGAAAAGGATTGCTAATTCTCTGCAATGAACTTGATAATATAACCCTCAAGAGTATTTTTCACCCAGAAGTATACGACTCCTGAGATATGATGATCTATATGGTGAAGGGCCGCTAGACTCTCAATAATCCAGCTATATCCCTTTTTGACCCGATCTTTGTACTCCGGGGCTTCTTGGAACCGATCT
This sequence comes from Picea engelmannii, assembly GCA_009831015.1. Lineage (NCBI taxonomy): Eukaryota > Viridiplantae > Streptophyta > Pinopsida > Pinales > Pinaceae > Picea > Picea engelmannii. The sequence goes on from ML833127.1 coordinate 43,338, forward strand.
AACCACTAAAACAACTCTTCAGGGAATTTAACCCATAAGATCTCGTATTGGTCAATTGTAGGCTCTGAATAGAAAACAATATCTTTCACAACCCTAAAACTCTTTTGTCGCAACTCGACCTCATGTCCGATGAACGCATCACACTTTCTTTCCCACTAGTTTTCAACATTAGACTTATAGATTTGATTAGGCATCCTCTAAATCCCTCTAAAGGTTGGTCCTAACAACGAAACCATTTGTTGGTGCAAAATCAAGACCAAGGTTCTTGACAATTACCAATAGAAATATTCCACTGTAGTCTAGGAACGCTGACATACTCATTCTTCTGCAAGGGAAGGAGGTCTCACTCAAAGTGTTGCCGAGACTTGTATGATTAAGGGAGTTATAAATAATACAACATTAGATCTATTTCTACAAAATTCAGATCCATAGATTAACCATTGAAATTTGCGACAACATTCAGATGATAACAAGAAAGGAATAAACAAATACATAATATAACTATAGATCCATTCATAGCCTAACAGGTAACCATAAAACAATTTTTGAGGCCCTGAATCATATCATTGTATTAGCTGTGGTAGTACAAAAGACTTCATACATTTTGGATCGAACAGATCACGCCCCAAAACACACAGATCTTTAATACATTATCCCATTGGGTGAGATCCAACTCTTTCATCTTCAGATAATATTCTCACTAGATTTATTACAGACTCAGGACTTATCACTGATGCAACAACAATACCAACTAAGACAACTACAATAATTGGCCATTACAATAGGAACCTGAACCAAAAGGACAACAATAAGAACAACAATATCAATCGACGAACACTAGACGAAACCCGACAATAGTGATAATAGCATTAACCCTTTCTCTTTACATTGTTGTTTTATTTATACTTGCGTGCCTTTGATAAAGTAGATTGACTAAATCAATTCCACTTCTTTCCGTGCCTGATGTTGTAACCCTTGAGATGTTTCTAGCTAGGAAACTATGCCAAGGCATCCATTTTACTTTAATTGATTTGTATTAAGTTTGTCTATCTTAAAACATAATGTTCTATTGATTTACCTTAGGCCTTAATTACTCGTCTTTAATACTTGGAGATCAAGGTTTTGAGGGCACAATTTCTATGTTTCAAACAATTAATTCTTTAATGAATGAAAGAAGAATTAAGAAGAAGAAAACTTAAAGAAAAATAATTCGTCTTTCAGATAAATATTGTTTTACCCTTAAGATAGAAGAAATTATTACATAATATTTATCTGAGATCAAGAATATAATATGAACATAAAGGAATAATTTTTTTCTGTTCACAAGGCATAATGAATTAAGTAAAGGTCTTTTCAATACTTACAGTATATCTAAGAAATATGTAGCTTTAATGATTCCTTTGCAATTTGTAATAGTAGTGGTGGTACTAAATTATCACAATTATAGAATCAGATACATTCAAGAAGAATTTATGGACATGGAGATAACATCAAGAACAAGAATCACATGAACCGAGACATAGAAATTTAGAATCACTCAAAGCCTGCGAAATTTTGTTAAAGATATAGTCTTTTCCCGAGGCAAAAAATGCCCTTTACATTGAGTCTTTCTTAGACTTTATACCAACTAGATCGTAACCAGATGTTGTTATTCGATCCTATTTCACAACTCTTCATATACACATAAATCTTTGACTTCTAAAAATAGAAAGATTTGGAAGATATCAATTGAAATCCCTAATTTTCTTCAACTGTCTCAATGACTCATTCAGTTAATAAGGTAGATGAGAAGCTTCCAAGTTTCGCTTGATGGATAGTTGAATGACTTCATTTTCCTATATGCAATGTGTAGCTCAATGTATTTCTTGTATGTAGGAGGGCTTGAAAATAGGTTTTTGATTTACCCGAGAAGATAAAAATCATCTATGAGTAAATCCACAATGGTCTCCCCTCTCAAATTGTCGACGTTTCCTTTGAACTTTTCTTCACTTTCTCTGATTATGAATAAATTCTTTCTATAACTTTCAAAGGATAGAAGCTTGCCTTAATCATCCCAAGCTGAAGGCAATCCCATCTTTACTAGATTTTCAAATTTGTTAGTGAACGATTTAATGTTTCTTTTCACCATTATACGTTTATTTTGAGCTTGCTACAACAAATTTATTTTTGTGAAAATCTTTTCAGCTTCCAGCACCATTGTGGTTCTATCTTTCACACCTTTTCTTTTCAGTACTTCACTGGGATTGGAATTTAGGAACTTAATAACTCTGGTATCAACCTGAGGTCTAGTTCCTAATTCTTTGAATGATTTATTTATAGTGTCATCTGCTTCATTTGTCAATAGGATATCATCATCCATTATTTTGAAGTAATCCCAAACCTTGTCAATTTCATCAATGATTTCATCCCAAACAATGTGTCTAGCTCCTATCAGATATGGTTTGTCATACAACTTGTTCTTCATTTTTTATAATTTTATCCTTATCTTTGATTTCTTCTTGCTGTGTTGAAATTGTTCTCTTCAACTTTTCAATCTCACCTCCCTTCAAGTTCAAGTCTACTAATGCTCTTGATAACCCATCTATTGGATCCGCTGATTCTGTTACCTGTTATGAAGAAGATCATTTTTTTAGGATTTCAATTTGCGTCTCATACAATTCAATATGTTCTTCCATATGTATCATATTTTTTAGGAGTTGATCCTTTTCTGCTTGGATAACCTCTAATTTTGGAGTCTGTAAATGTTCAATTCCAGAGATATTGAGCCTTTTTTTTTTTTTCTAATTTTTCAGTTCCTGGATCTCTATATCTTTTGTTTTCATAAAATATTGCACATATGCTACATCTTGTGGATTAGCTCCTAGATCCATTACCCATTGTTCCAATTCTTCCACTTTTATATGCTTAGTTCTATTAGCTAACTTTACATTTTTCAGCTGATTTTTTATATTTCAATTTATGGCTTGTAGCTTCTTGATTCCAAGAGTGGCTATCACTACATCTCTGTTCAACATCTCTCCGGTCTGTCTATATAGACCCATTTTATCTAGTGGGTGAATTGCATTAATATCAATAGACATTTTGTCATCTTCTTTTGTTTTTTTGGTTCCATCATTGATATATTCAATCTACCCTTTTCATAGTATACAACAAACAACATTATGGTCTGAGCTATTTCTTGATCAAATATTTTAGGAAGAATATTTTGTTTGATCTTTGCACCCATTTTCCTGGTAGCCATGAACTAATGAACATGATCAATATGTTTTGATTGATCTGTATCCAAAGTTTCTTTTCCACTTTGACTCTTTGCACTCTGAGGATTTGATGATGATGACACTTCTACCATTACAACAGGTTCTCTGATCATTGATACTACTTCTTCTTGTGATTCTTGATCTTGATCTTCATCAATTACCTATGTTTTCTGCCTTTTTGTTGACCTTTCTTCCTCTTCTTCTAAGTTCTTTGAGGTTGATCATCTAGTCTTTCTTTTTTATATTTTCTCAAATTGTTGAGGGGTCTCTATTATTGGAGACTTAGAAGGCTACTCTGGCACTTTACCTTGGACTTGCAAAATACACTGCACATCTTCCCAACTGTCCTGGTTTTCCAGCAACTCCAATTTTACTTTTTGCTCATGCTGATAAGGAACTTGTCCATGTGCAATCCTTTTTGAGGAAATCACAACATTAGGATCATACATCCCTTTTTCTCCTTGTTGGAAAATTGTGTTCTAGAGGAGTTTTTATACTACCTGCAAAGTTGTTCCAGTATTGAAAATAAAAGGAACAACTTCATTTTTCAATTTGAAACTAGATTTATACTTTCTTGATACAAAATGGATATTATCAAAGTAATATTTGTTTAATGTATTCCAATGAAAAGATTCTAGGAGTCAAGAAAGTAGGCAATAGGAAAGGTTGTAGATCAGAGTCATATATCCTAATCTTTGTATGATCTTAAAAAATGTACCAGTCCCCTACTCTTTTGTCAGGACTCAACTGTAACAGTTTCTTTCATTCTGGAAAAACTCTAGGGGGCATCTCAATATGTATAATGTGATAATCTTGGCATGAACTGGTTAACATATTATGAGAATCCCACATTCTGAGTCTTTTTCCTAATTAGAGAAGTCGAGTGAATGACTAAGACTGGGTTACCAATTTCATCTTTAATTTTTAGTCCATGATGTGAAAAGTGAACAACTTGGGAAAATAAAAAGAGGTGAACAAGGTAGGATTGATAACTGAAACTTCTGAGAGTTTCAAATTCTAACAATTGATGATGAATCTTATCGGCTAGAAATTGGGGATAGTTGAATCTAGTTAAGGGTTTCATTGTAAATGCATAAATTGACATCAGACACCCTAAAACAAATTCATTAACCATAAGGTCATTATCTTTCCCTAAAGTTGCAGATATCATTGCAATAATATGCCTTGATATTTAAGGAAATAAGCTAGTTTCAAGAGTAAAATCATCTATAGGGACATCAAGGTTCTTGCATAAATAAGACTGTAAAGGGAAACTCTATCCCGAGGATTTAACTCTCTGAAGCATTTGGCTAGTACAGTTCCTCTACGTTTCATTATCAGGGTTTAATGGCCATCTTAACATTTCAAATATTGATTGGGGAATTATCTCGATAAGTACAAATCCATCTTTAGAAATAACCATTCTCTTAGAAGGAATGTAGTTCGAAGCACACCATACCACAAAGTCGGGAAAATCATACACTTGGGGCAATATGAATTTTTCCAAATCGAACTCCCAGGCGTGATAATTGCCGATTAAATCCCTAAAATTTTGGAGTGCTAGCTAGTGAATTTCAAACAAGTAGAATGACATAATCGGGCCGAAAATATCTTTGTCTTTTTCAACTAAATCTTCTTCCTCAACAATTAGCAGTTTTTAAGCTTTGGTCGATTTAGATGACTCCATTTCAAATAATGAAAAGCTGGAAGAGTAAAAGATTTCAAATCACCCATGGAAAAATTTGATTCAGAATATACTTGGGTTGGAATGGTGGATGGAGCTGGTAAGATGGAATATGTTACCGGTGTTTAAACTCTTCGTGAACTCAACATTAACCAACCGACTTTCACTTTTACCTCTTTAAAACAAAACTTGAACATGTGGCGGCTTAGGATGGGCGAAGAAGATAATTAAATTTAAGTAAAAATTGACATTTCACCCTTTCACGCTATTATACCACAAATTGCCACATCAATTGCAATTGTGAGATGGCTTAGTCCTCTTCCCTAGCTTGCAAACTTAAATCCCATCCTCCATCAAAATCACCTAAAAAAACATTTTTGTTTCCATTCGCGAGTCACCCATGTGAAAACCACGTATCTCTGCGCCTTGCTAGTTTGCAACTTGCGGTTGCCCTAAAAAATATGAAAAAATAAAAATATTCCACATTTTCGGGCAGGTTTTTCGGTTGGGCTCATTCCCAAACTTCCCTTGGTGTGTACACAACAAAATTAAACCACCTCAACCTCTTGAGGATAGTATAAAAGAATCTATGAGGGCATGGGTGAGGAGGACATCCTTGGTGCAAGATTATGCTGACAGTTTTGCAAGCTTCTCTCATTCCCCAATCCTCTGAGTAACATCCATGTTTTGGAAACTCATTTTCCAACATTCCTTCCTCCCCCATATATGACTGTAGTGTGTGTTCCTATTCCTTCTGGGTGATTTGAGGAAGAGTCATCCTACAAAATTGATGCTTGAAGGACCAATGGAGGAACCTGGGAAGTTGGCTTCGAGGCAATGTCGGTGGTTAGAGTCAGGTTGTAACTACCTACTTATATTGTCTTCAATAAAAGAGTTATCTTTCCCTCCATATTTGTGTAATATTGTTCCATCTATTTGTATATGCTTACTTTCTTTACATATCTAAATTTGCTTATTACATGTATGACTTGTTTTAATAACTACTTGGTGGCAATGTATACTTGATCTCATTTTGTAGGTTGATACTGACATAGATCAGGAGCGAATCAAAGGTTGAGAGCGATGAACGACATCAAGCAATAAGATACAAGGCGTGACATATTCTCTTCTCTCTTCCAAAAGTAGTTATTTGATTACTAGTTTGTATGTGTGAGGGTAGGGTTTGTCTTTTGAATATAGTCATGTTCTCTTATGACATGACCCGAGATCATAGGGAAAAATCCCATTAACAAAATTGGTGACCATACCGGGGATCTTTCTCCTAGTTTGGCTAGGTTTGAGGTTTTCTTGTGTTGTCTTGATTGCCGTGAGTTTCTTATTTTCTGAGCTTTTCTTTCAAAGCATCTACCATCTAGAAACTTTTTCTAAGTTTCTGGAAGCCTCTTTCTGGATTGGATTTTTTATTTTTCAAGTTTTACTGATCCATCCATGCTTTGTCCCTTTATGAGTTGCGAATATCCACGATTCTCCCTTGTATGACCTGCAGATGTCTGCTAGTCCTAGTGTACATAGTCGCGTATTCGTGGAAGAAACTTGTTTTTTAAGCTTTTCTCTCTGTTCTGGGAGGGTCTGGTTTGGTTCTTCAGTATAATCCGAACCTTCTAGGTTTGCTTTTGCTTTTGATTGCTGTGTTAAGTCTATGAAAACTTTGAAATCATCCAAAAAATATGGCTTTTGGCTAGGTTAGTCTTTTGATTATAAGGTTCTTTAGGTGGGTTGAAATGTGGGTCATGTGTGGCTGGGATGAGTTTTCAGTTTGATTGTTGTGTTTCAATGATTCTTGACTGTTTGTGTGGAGCTTCCTCTTAGAAGGAGTGGGTTTTTATACCACTGGTTCATCAGAGTCAGTGCGTGAGAATTTTATGGACATGAACAATTCCGCAAGGGACAAACCTGTGCATAAGAACGATTTGGCCAAAGTTCTCGAGGATACCAACTAAGGGACCCCTGCCCAAGGGGATTCTTGTGCTTTTCCATTCTTTGGAAACATTGGTGCCCCCTTGATGGCCACTTTAAACATTCTTGGGTTGAATGTCAGACTATTGGTTTGGTTGTGGACCACTCCAAATGTCCTGAATGCTCTTGAGGCTTCTCATATAAGCAATTTATGTCATGGTCATCATATGGGTGTTGATCCTTTACCTTCGACATCCATGAATTATACTCCTTATCCTTCTCCCTCTTCTGGTGAAAGTCTAGCTACTAGTAACCAGAAGTATAAAAGGAAGAAGAAGAGTAATAAAAAGAGTTCACCAACCTTTGCTAGTCATGTTGGGGACCTGTCACCAACATCTGCAAGTCATGCTAGAAAAAAATTTCTAGTCACTGCCAGTCATACTGGCGTTGAGTCACCAACCTCTGCTAGTGATGTTGGAGTCCTGTCACCAATATCTCCTAGTCACATTGGAGACATGTTTCCAACCTCTGCTAGTCATGCTAGGGGCAACCAACCAGCCTCTGCGAGTCATGATGGGATCAAAAGTCCAGTGAATGTTAGTCATACTGGTATAAAGTCACCAACCTCTATGATTCATGTTGAAGACAAGCAAACAACCACTACAAGTCATACTGGGGGCATGAGTCTATTCACTGCAAGTCATAATAGAAAAATGTCATCGACCTCTGCAAGTCATGTTGGAGATTAGCCACTAGCCTCTACAGGTCATGCTGGGAGCATGTCACCGACCATTGAAAGTCATGTTGGGAGCATGTCACCGACCATTGCAAGTCATGCTTGGAGCATGTCACCAACCATTGCAAGTCATGTCGGGGGCATTGATATGGTTGAGAAGCCAAGACATATAAAAAATAAGCCTAAGTTCCCTTGTAAGCTTTGAAAATGAGATCACCTTACTCATTTTTTACCTACTATTTCCGTGGTACGAAGAGCCTAGTCCTTGTTTGAAGGCCCTTCTAGTTCTGTGTCATATTTGGATTCCCAATAATATAATAAATCGTTGGTTGATGACGTGATCATGCTGATCCCATATTCAGCTGATACCAGTCTCATTTTGGGGGGTGATGTGTTTCTTGACCATGTTGTCTCACATCCTATTGAACCAGTGGTTGAGGAAATGGTCACACTGATGCAATGTTCAACTGATCCCACTCTTCTCTTGGAGAGTGACCAGTCTTCCAAAGTGGTCAATCCGATGCAATCGTTGGTCAATCCCACTCTTCTTTTAGGGAGTGATGTGTCTTTCGACTATATCTTTAGAATTTCTAGTTCAGTACCTTCTAAATAGGGGGGCATTCCAATATCTTTGAGTACACTCCCTCCAAGTCCTATGATGGTTTCCTTTGATTGGAATGATATTTTGGAGCCTTGCATTCCTTCTTCTACACCTTTCCAGATAACAGTTCTAGTTGAATCTATGTTGAAAGGCACTAGTCGATGTGTTGTAAGTATTTTATCCTCCTCACCTTGGAAAGCATTGGGTTCTCCCAAGCTTGTGTCATCTATCACTGAGCTGTTGACTTTCGACAAAAAACCTAGTGAATGTTCAGGGATTCTTTCTCAGTTTCCTATCACGTTAGGTGGGAAGAATATTCTAGTTGATATATTAGTGGTGCCAGGCCCTTTAGACTTTAATATGCTTCTTGGGTGTGATTATGTTTATGCTATGAAGGCTGTGGTGTATTCACTCTTTTGTGTGATGCATTTCCATCACAAAGGAATCATTGTCACTATTGATCAAATTTCATCTGATAATCACCATCCTAGTTCGATTTCATCTTAGTTTTACCCTTAGTGTGTTCCTAGTGTTCGAGAAGAGTCTTCCCCGCTATGGGTGAATTATGTGGTGTCTTATCCTCAATGTTCAATTTCTTCTGAGATGAGATTTTAACAGTTATGTTCGTCTTCTCGGGACAAGGTCTCAATAATTGATCAAGTGTTTTATCCAATGGGGGCATGGGAGCCCTTGCTTCCCCCTATTGGACCGATTTATTTGGTTTTTCCTCTTGAGTCTCATCTTATTGTTTGTGAGACCTCAAGGCCTAGTATTAGTGTGTTTTCAAGCCCCACGTTCATGGACGTTAAGTTGCCTTAAAATGAGGCCATCCTTGAAGCTATGATTATGGATACTCGACCTCTTCCTGAACTGGAAGATTTACTGGTTGTTTACAAAAAAATCCCTTGGCCTGAGCCTAGCAATGGGATCTACTTGGAGAACTACTATGCATAAGCGATAAAGTTGTGTAGTCCTCTATACATATTGTAATTTAGGGTTTCTTGTTTTCTAGTTTTGTATCCCTTAATACTTGTTTTATAAAAGGTTTCTATATTAGACTTATTAACTTCTGTGTGAGTGTTTTTGGTCTTATATACAAGACTTTGAAGACATTTTTTCTTTGGTACCTTTTCTTCCATGTTGATCTGTTCTGATAGGTAATGATCTCGAAACTAGAATATAGGTTATATTTTTCCCTCCATGCATTTTTGTATTATCCATTTCTTGTTTCATTTTTCCTTAGGATCGACCCCACGTGACACATTACTTTCTCTATTGTTTAGAAGTGTCGTAATTCATGTGGTAGAGCCTACCATTCATGGGTTCTCTAGTTAGAAACTTGTTCGTAGTTTGGTGCCCATGCTGAAATAATTTCAGAGGCTCGGGAGTCTTGTTTAGCCCCTCCATGACTATGCGTTGAAGTTGCATATCTTATTCTCAATCCTTTTCTATCCATTACCTACATGACTCCACCTAACACATGTTGATACTTATGTCAACACCTCTTCGAATTCTTTAGCAGGTATTATGTTTCTTACTAGCATGTAGGATAGGGTCATTTTCGCCTGCACAATGCATTTCTCTGTATCATTCACATATTTTCCATAGGATCCACCCTATTCATTTTCAACATCATACCTTCAAGCTGCTTTAAAGGTGTCATTAGGAATGATAAAGCTTACCTCTCCATGGGTGTTCTAGTTAGTACCTCACTGGCATTTTTGACACTCATGTTGTAGTTGTTTCAGTAGGCCCGGAAGCCCTATTTAGTCCCACCATGTCTTTGCATTGAGGCCTCATGACTTCCTCTCAATCTCCTGCTGGCTAACCTACCCACGCGACTTCCAAAATTGTGTTGAGTTGTAATTGCATTGCATATTAATTGCTCATGCTTCTAGGCCTAATGTTGGCTTCATCTTGCCACTGTTGAACCATTTTCTTATGCATTCCTACCAATTGCTAGCCTTGCATTTATGCCTTTACTAATCGACACCTTAAACATGGAGGAAATATCCCCTGAGTGTCCTTATCCTGCACATGCTTCCTTGCATTGAGCATAGGTATCTTCCTTGCACTTTGGAACTAGTTTTCTTGCCCACAACACTCATTTCCTCCACTGTGCTATAACATTCTTTTATTCCTTTTTCAAGCTTTAATAACATGAAAAAGACAAAAAAATACAAATAAAAATAAAAAAACAAAAAAGAAGGGGGAAAGTGTCTATATTTTTGTTGGTAGCAGTCTTGTCGCCCTTGAACAAAGTACAATATTTGAATCAATGTCTCAATATTTTGGGTTTAGTATGGATTTAGGATACTTTTTCTTGTTTTTGAGTATAGTCTCCTC
>ML833127.1:54336-72645 GCA_009831015.1 Picea engelmannii
AAAATATTAAAATTAAACTAAATTTAAATATTCCATTAAGTATTGTTTCAAAAATATTTAAAAAATAAATAAATCCAAAGACTAAAATAAAACCTAATATCTTATTTAACTTATTAGGAAACAAATCTAAGTTTTATTTCTAAATATTATAAAAAATTAAACTGTTTTACAAAACTCGATATTTCTTTGATCCACCCGCAATATTGCCTTTTCTACCACTTTTGAAGCTTCTAGCGGCCGCGCGGTGCATTTGATTTTTTCCGCTTACCCATCCTTATCGCTTTATCAAAAATGAAGGGCCCAACTATCCAGATGGTCTATTAGTTAAATTTTTCCTAGGTTTTTATGATCTCATCAAGGAGGATTTACTTAAGACTGTACAAGAATCTAAAAGACCAGACAAAGTTTTGGGAACCTTGAACAAGACTTTCTTGGCTTCGATCCCCCCAAAAAGGATTCCTCATATTTTGAAGCCTTTAGGCCTATTTCCTATTGTAATATAATCTACAAACTCATCTCCAAGATAATTGCAAATCTTCTCAAACCTATTCTTAGTGAGCTCATTTCAGAGGAACAATTTGGGTTCCTTTTTAATAGATAGATCCACGATGCAATTTCTCTGGCTTAAGAATCTTTTCATACTATAAGGAAAAAAAAGTTTCATTCCTTTGTTTTGAAGCTGGATTTGTCAAAGGCACATGACAAATTCAGATGGACCTTTATGAGATTAGTCTTAATTCAACATGAAATGAACTTGCATACAATTAATTGAATAACGAGCTACACTGAAACTGCTTGTTTTGCAGTCTTAGTAAATGGTTTCCCATCATCCTTCTTTAGTCCATCAAGAGTGTTGGAAATATTGTTATAAGTGATGTCAATGACAGGGGGAGCCTACAAATGTCCAAGATAAATATTACAAGCCTATAGATGACCAAGAAAAAGATTGCAAGATGGAGATTGTTGAAAGTTTACTTTTGGATTTTTTATGGTTAGTTTGGATGCCCTATTGTTATTACCGAAAAATTGCTCACCATAAAAACATACCATGGATGAATAAAAAGTCAGCACAAGCATAACATACTACCAATACTTATAGAAGGATTACACTCAGTTTGACAAGACAATCATAAAACTATATAAAATTGGTTCTGGAAATCCACACACATCTAGCAAAAGTAACACATGCACATCCATGTGGGTTAACATGGTGTACGACGCGCACATAACGTGGTCCACACAACTGACAGTCGAAAGACCCGCAAAGATGCATAAACAACGCATTGATGAGTTTGGTTAGGCCTCAACCACTTTTGGGATTTAGTGGATCTCCCCCATACCCAAAATCGCCCCCAAATTTCTCCTTGGGATCACTGAAAAGGATGGGAGGTACCTCCAAGGGACTCCCATTCACATTTGAAACTAGTTGGGAAAAATATTTCCATCCTCCTATAAATAAAGGGCCATTGTATGCAAAAAAGAAGAAGCAATTTGAGTATTGTTATGCTGTTCAATTTGTATTTGAGAAGCCATCTTCCTCTTAGAACTCTTTGAGCATTCATAACAAGGGTTGTGCCTCTCTCCTCTTGAGAAGTTCAACCATTAATTCTTCACCATTTTATTTTCATTTTTAGCCGTTGTTATAAGAGAGAAATATTTGTATTTGGGGACTCAAGAGCCTTCCCAAGGAGGAAGAGGGGACTCATCCGTTCCCATATTTCTCCAAGGTGTTATCAATTCGAAGATCAATCTCGTTTGGTAGCTATTCCTTGTGTCTCTTTCTTGCATCTATTTCATTTATTATATGCTTAGTTTAGTTTTATTTCCTTGTTGTTTATTTCTTGTTTCTTTATGTTACTTGAGCCACTATCCAACTAACTCTCTGTTGTGCTTTTTGGATAGCTTAACTAGATAGTCAAGGGACCTCCTTTTTCTCACCCTTCTGAAAAAAGGAACCCAAGACCTATCTTTGAAGGAATTTTTACACTACACACCTAGCTCAAATGGAAGCACAAGTTATATGGTTGGAAAGAATATTCTGAGACCTTTCCAATGGTATATGGACTTCCCTCTAACTCCCTAGGAGTGAGGAGATATGAATTTTTCTGTCCAACAACCCAACCAAAAAATTAAGGTCGGCTTAGCCAGTCTTTACAGGTTGACCCTGAAAGTGGGGACAAAATTATTATAAATATAGGATAGATGTGCACATTTGTAGAGTAACCAAGCAAGAGATCAAGTCTAAGGTGCACATAAGTGATCTGAGGTGCACTAAAGGTGTTGGGGTGTCTTTTTGAGATCTAAAGGTGTGAAATACAAGTCTAAGGGATTTTCTTGGGGTCTTTCTTGTTCTCAAGGTTTGCTATGAGGTTGTGATGTTGCCGTGTGCACTGCTACGAGGTTGTGATGTTGTCATGTGCACTACTATGAGGTTGTGATGTTTTCGTGTGCACTGCTATGAGATTGTGATGTTGTCCTGTGCGCTGTTTTGAGGTTGTGATGCTGCAATGTGCACTATTATGAAGTTTTGATGTTGCCTTTAGGAATATTCTAGGAATGATGCTATGAGGCTCATTATGGCATGATGTAACACCATGTTTCCACTAATTTGTAATTAATCATAAAATAGGAATTACCATGCTAAGGCATGAGGACAATGCAAATGTATTATTGACTAAGCTGCCAAATAACTGACTGTGGGGGTGAATCCTTGAAAGTACTGGCCAGGATATCACTAGAGGAAGAATGTGAAAACTATAAGAGAGGGTTCATTATGACAAATAACCCCAAATTTCCCTTGATAAGGATGACAAACCTCCTTCGAATCCCAATGAAAGAAATCAGTTAATGAAGAAAGGATTGGTGGTTGAACAATCAACCACCCTCATGAATGGAAACATGGGCTGTCAGTCCAAAGTACCACAGTGACCTGCAGACCTGAGCTTCCTTCTGACAGGAGGAACATGATAGGTCGACAAAACCTTCAAGGGTAAGGGGGATACAAAAGGGAGAGGAGACACGGGACATAAGAGCGTAAGCTTGTAAGGGAGATGCTCCAGCAGAATCACAAATGGAAGTCTGCGAGCTTGATTCCAAGGAGCATCTGAGAAACCTTGCCGAGGCCATAACCGAGAGAGAAAGCTCTGAGTTACAGAGAACATGACCCAAACATAAGAGAAAACGAAGGAAGAACCCTCGAGAAGTGTGAGAATTCCCTGGTGATATCATGGCTTAGCACGGGGGTGGCCATAGTGGTAAGAATGAATGCCTCTGTGCCTATGGTTGGGTGGAAGGACGAACAACCACAGTTAGTTGGTTGGTGGCAACCTGTAATAGATAAGCGATTTCCTACCCTGTGTAATTTAGCCGTAACTGTGTATGAATTGGTTATACTGTGTATGTTTAAGGAATTGTGCGTATTTCTTAATGGATATACTGTATCTCCCCTATTTCTTCTTGATTGTGTAACTAGGCCAGTAAGAAATTATATGGTTAGGAGATGATTTTATACTCGTAAATGCTTGTGTCCAATGGAGGCATAAGCCAGAGTCACGAACTATGTGTTCGTCGACCCCGGACACAGTTTCATGTACACATGCCAACCCTCCTAATTGTTTAGATTCCCTTGGAGGACGAAGTTTGTTAAGCTTAGGAGAGGTAGTGCAGATCGACATAGGCTCTCTACGAGGCAAACCGAACCCAGAACTCCTTAAGTCCTGGACAAGCTCAGGAAGGATCACACCATTGCGTGCAAGAACCCTGCATGGAGTGCAAAGGTCGAGAAACCCTTTGGAGGTTTCAGAGCGTATGAAATCTCAAGAGTGACAAATAGACCATGATCGAAATCGAATCTGAATCGTTGGTTTAATTCAGGGAAATAGAGGTGAGGATTTCCCCAAAGTCTTGAAGGGTGAATCACCGATTCGTAGGGGAAAATATGGACCGTTGGAGCCTACGTCCAGACAGCCGGAGAAGAGTGCGCAGGAGAATAGATCTGAACCATCAGATTGAGTGCAGGGGACCGATAGTTGTCGGATCTAGAAAAGGCACACGAGGTTTAACCTGGTGCATGTAGGGGAGAGAGGACTCGTCAAAGTCCTGAAAGTCCCGAAGTATTCGGAACCATCCATCGACACATGACACGTGGCAGTTGGGTAGCATTTCGCTGACTCGCAACTTAGAGTGGTCAAAGGGTAAGACCGCATGAACTCATGATTCGTGAAATCACGACGTGATCATGGTCGTTGATCCATGAGTGATTTGGACCATCGGTTTAGTGTGAATAACTTTCGGCATTTCGACATCCGGGAAACCAGAGGGCAAGAACCCTCGTCTTCGCAAGTCGTGAAATCCTGGTATACAAAACCCTGATGTGCTCTATGGATGAGCAGGTTTAGTGTGAATAAGTTTTAGCATTTCGACATCCAGGAAACTAGAGGGCAAGATCCCTCGTCTTCACAAGTTGCAAAATCCTGGTATACAAAACCTTGACGCGCAATTAAGACTGAGTGTCTTTCAACACCCTTAAGCTCAGGAGGGATAGTGACCATCAGATCTAGATCAACGAGGGTCGTTGATCTCATACATGAATTCCCATATCAGAATTCAGGGATTGGAGTGACAAGAGATTTGGAGTCGCTGCATCGTGAACTCCCGGTTCACGAAACTCCGAAAAGATCTGGACCGTTGGATCCAAATCATTGAGGATCATTGGATCTCATACAATAAATCGCATATTGGAGTTTGGGGAATGGAGTGACCAGTGGTTTGGGTTGCTGCATTTCGAATTCCCGGTTACCAAAATCCCGATACGTCCAAGACCGTCGGATCAGGGGGAGATTCGCAACCGTCGATCTCATCGAAGGTAAGATTTTGGGTTTCAGGGTTTGAAGGGTCGAAAGACTTGACTCTCTTGCATCACTGAGTCGTGAAATGCAAAAGGCGCCTCTTGTCTTGGCCTATGGTCATAACCAACGATCACATGGAGGTGGATAAGGGAAGAGCTAGCTATGCTAGGCCCCCATAGGAGTTCGGGGATTCTATCCCTTGAAGAAGAGCGAGAATTTTATTTTTTCCGTAGTGGGTATGTGACAAATTGGTATCAGAGCATGGTTACAACACTTGGATTGCTTGGGCTCATGTACGAGTCACGTAAGGAGATATTCTTATCTGCATTTTCTCTTTAAGGAGAAGGACTGCAGAATGAAACTGTAATTTGGGAATTTCTACGGAATTCCAGCAAAGGAATTATATTGTTCCTTTGTCAAAATGATAACTACTCTTATAGGAGTAGGGATGCACTGATCAATATTACTGATAAGACCTGAGTATGAATAACAGAGGTGGAATAAATTGTGCTATGAAGCTACATGAGCCAGAAAAGGGACATGAACTGAGTTGTTCTATTATAGTGTGACGATGGCTACCTATTAAAGCAGATAGAGTCTCTTGCAATTGAGATGGCTGGTTAGGTAAGAATTAAGATCCTCATGAAGAACTCCTTCATGATTTAGGAAATATGGTAAGGACTGGTAGGATCCTTAGAAATTTATAATTACTGCATTTTTAAAAGACTAAACCCTAAGCATATAACTCCTCATGATTGAGAGGACTGATGAAAATATGTAGGGTCAGATTACTTGACCTATAATGGTTAGAATCAACAACAAGGATAATATGTTTAAACAAGATTAAGAGGATTCCTTTGGGACTGTTGCTAATTCCCAAGAGTGACCCTTGTTGGTTGTTCCCATAAAGAGAGGGTAACATCTGTATGAGTTATGACTATGAGATTAGTCCTGAAGTAACTTAAAAACTCAGAAGAGATAGCGGGGAAATTTTGTATGCCAAATGTGCGTATAGAATAAAGATTGTGTTAAAGTTTGAAAACTCCGGAGGTTGAGTGCAGAGTATACCAGGAGGAGTAGTGGTTTTAAATCTCGAGAGGAAACACTTAGAAAAATTTTCTAAGTTTCGAAGAGTTGAAGCATTCAAAGGTGAAGTGCAGAAAACTAAAGTTCGAAGAAAGAACAAGTATGGAGGATTGAGCGGGAGAAATCTTTCAGAAAATAATTTTGAATATTGGATAAGATTGAGAGTCAAGATCCATTCAGAAAGAGACAAAATGTTTCAAGTTGTTCAATCTCGGAGAAGTAGCGCACTGGTTAGTTGTGAGGAGATACCAGAATTTTGCAAAAACTAAAGGGCTTGGAAGAAGCAATGAGAAATTCGCGAAAATATCATAGACATTGATCAAGGAGCGATCTGGACCATTGATCGTCCAGAGAGAATTTCACAATTTCAGGGATCAGGAGAATGAAGGTGAAAGGTCTTTCGACTTCGCGACACACGAAATCGCGAAATCCCAATACGCGAAACCCTGACGAGATATGAGTTGTCAAATCGTGGAAGAATCAGGACCGTCAGATTGAGAACTCCGAAATTTCACAATTTCGGGGATCGAAGGATTTGAGGTGCTTCATAACAAAAGTACTGAAGTCACGAAATGCGAAATCGCGACATAATCACAACCGTTGGTTGGAGAGCTGTTGGTGATCATTGATCTGATCCAAAATTTCAGCATTTCGGGTATCGAGAGTTTGAAGGATGGAGAGTTAATTGACTCATATCATCGATATGTGAAATCACGACGCACCTTTTTGGGTTAGTGTGTGGTCACAAGGCGTGGTCACATGGAAGAGACTTGCGTTTAAGCGCTTGCACACACGGGCCGAAATTTGTGAAGACCCATGGATTGTTTCTTATAGGTTCCAACAGGGAATCAAAGATTGTTTAAGTNATGCAGGCTTAGGATTATGAAAATGGTTAAGTACGTCATAGATGTAAGTTAACAAAGACGCATGTTTGTATTCCTTAAGGGGAATATTTAGTAAAAAGCTAAAGCTAACTCAAGGCTGAGGCCATCACAAATAGTGATGGATATGCAACAAGGGAGTTGCATGCCGGAGGAGTTCCTGGTGGAGGAAATGTGTAAGGAATTTGTGAGAAGAACAGAGTCACAACCCTAAAAATTGTTGAAGGTTGGACAACGGGTTGTAAGGCCTATCCATATATAAGAATCCTGGATTACATTTTGAAAGAATCATGTAATTAATAGAAGACTAACAACTGAATATTGACCATTCTGATAACTAAATGGAAGTGTGTAGGTTGCACATGTTCATGATTCATTATGAGCAAAGAGTTTCTATTAAAGCATGCTGTAGTATCCCAAAAAGGGTTAGGGTGAGGTCTAACCAAGGCGACTCAAGGAAAAGAGTAGGAAGATCCTGACAGGGAATATAATTGAAAAAGTAGAGAAGAGACAGTGAGGCCTTAGAGATAACTCGGATGGGCTGAAAAGTCCCAGGCGGTGTAGGAAGAGTTGGAAGAAGGGGAAAGTCCTCAATTCTTTCCTTGCTGAGTATTATGTTTTCCCTTGGATGAGAAAGCTGGTACGCCAATAAAAATAAAAAGGTCTTGACACCATAAGTAATAAGGATTGTATTGCCGAAGATACAATCGAAATTTGTTTGTGTTGCACTTATGCAAACATTTGAGGATGTTTATGAATTCGAATGTTATGATACATGAATTTGGTTTAATATTATGACTAATGTAATTGTGTCTATGATGATGCATGCTGTGTATAGAATTGAATTGGAGCTATTGAGGAAGACGATTGCCAATGATGGGAAACCTTAAACAGAGAACGACCAAGAGAAGGCTGTGAGTGAAAGATTGTTGACAGGGTTGTAAAAGTCCCCATAAAGCACTGGTGATGAGGTAAAAATAAGAAAGAGGGTGCTAACAGCCAAGAAACCGTATAAAGATATCCATGCATGTGTGGCACAAGGTATGAAGGGATTTGGTAAGAACCCCTTCTGAAATATTTTATTGTTTTAGTGTTATGAATAAACTTGAAAGGCAGTTGTATGCCTTGGATACCCAAGTAAGGTATTACTCAGGACGAAGAACCGGAATGATGGAGGTATGAACCTCTGGTAATAAACACTGTTTGTAACCCTTGGAAGAATTCATGAATTGATATGTCATGAATGCATTGACAATCAAGGAATGCGTAAAGGCATTCATTTGAAAATTTTGAGTTCATGTGTATTGATTTGGGATCATGATCGGCCTATAGAAGGTAGTATGGTCCTACTATAAGAATGAAAGAAAATGAATAATCCATATGAGGAAAAGGTTGGTTAAATTCCAACACCCCCTAGCCAAGAACCGGTCATAAAGTGTGACGAACTTGAAAAACAATGCAAGAATGCATTGGGTATGAATGTGGTCATGGATATTGGCACAATTGTTAAAACTCTTTTGAAATGTTGAATTACGTTTTGAAAAGTTTGGTATGTTGAGATGAGACTAACAATTTGTTTGGCTGTGGAAAGAATGAATTACAGGAAGCAAAGGGTCATGGATATGGTAGTGAGGTAAGCCCATAGGAAAGACCGATTGCCTGCTGAGCCAAACTGTGAGGAATGGTATTTCCTTTTGAGAAAGTGAATTTGATTGTTAGTATGCACAATTATGAAATTGTTGTGATGAAGTTGAAAAGGTGCGATAAAAATGTATGTGCATGAGAACTAACAATTTGATTAGCTGAGGAATGATTACAGGAAGAAAGAGTCTTGGATATGGCAATGCTGTAAGCCCATAAGGAAGACTGATTTCCTGCTGAGCTAAAATGTTATGGGAAAGAAAGTCCCATGCTTGTGAATCTGGTTTCGTACAGAACATATTTGAAAATAAAAGAAGAGATTGGAAAATTTTGTGGGTGATAGATTTGCAATAAAAATTCTGAAAGTTGGAATTTATAATGATGTCTCACGAATGTTGTATGCCTGTGACACAGGTGAGGAGAAAATATCTATCCAGAAGGAACAGATGAAGGCTGTCAAAGCTGAAGATGATGAAAAAAGGTTACTACTGAGCCATGAGAACCCTGTGATAAGTCATGATCACGTGAAATACATTGTGTTGAGGTAACACAAGCTGGAGGGACGCCTCGACAGAGCAAGTCTGAGGGATGCCTCGACTATAAGACTTGATAGAGTCTCCAAAATTTTTCCTGTGAAAGAAAATCTTGGTAGGGTAAGATGGATCACCCGAGGGACTGTATAACAGTGAAGGGGATGCATGAGCCTAGTCCTGGAGGGTGAGTGACCGCAAGGAAGAGGAGACCTTAATAGTTCATGTAAACTATTGGAATCATGCACACGATGGGTAGTTTCCAGTGCGGGAAAAAAAAACCTTAGAAAAGAAGATGAAACCATGATAACTCTTGTGAGCTATTGAATTGGAATCATGCACCCAATGGGTACATCAAGGAAAGCGATGAGCCTGGATAAAAAAAATAGCCATGTGGATACAGATCCACCAACTGCACAGATAAGTATTGTGCTAAGATTATAAAAAATTCCCAGATTTTTTTTTCTTTTTTTCTTTTTATGCAATATTTTTGCATCAGACTATGATTAACGTGCTTGCTGTCCAAGAATTATTGAAGGTAGGTGACGAAGACTAAGGGTCTGAGAAAGGACATGACCAAGAAATAAAGATCGATATTTCTTAAGCAACTGAATAAGAAAGGCATGACATGTGTTTTTGAGAAAGAACACCGAGGACGATGTTCCTTTAAGGAGGAGGAAATTGTAACACCCTGTTTGCCCCAATTTGTAATTAATCATAAAATAGGAATTACCATGCTAAGGCATGAGAACAATGTAAATGTATTATTGACTGAGTTGCCAAATAACTGACTGTGGGGGTGAATCCTTGAAAGTACCGGTCATGATATCACTAGAGAAAGAATGTGAAAACTATAAGAGAGGGTTCATTATGACAAATAACCCCAAATTTCCCTTGATAAGGATGACAAACCTCCTTCGAATCCTAAGGAAAGAAATCAGTTAATGAAGAAAGGACTGGTGGTTGAACAATAAACCACCCCCATTAATGGAAACATGGGCTGTCAACCCAAAGTACCACAGTGACCTGCAGACCTGAGCTTCCTTCTGACAGAAGGAACAGGATAGGTCGACAAAACATTCCAGGGTAAGGGGGATACAAAAGGGAGAGGAGACACGGGATGGAAGATCATAAGCTTGTAAGGGAGATGCTCCAGTAGAATCATGAACGGAAGGCTGCGAGCTTGATGCCGAGGAGCATCTGAGAAACCTCGCTGAGGCCATAACCGAGAGAGAAAGCTCTGAGTTACAAAGAACAAGACCCAAACAGAAGTAGAAACGAAGGAATAACTCTCGAGAAGTGTGAGAATTCCTTGGTGATATCATGGCTTGGCATGGGGGTGGCCAAAGTGATAAGAATGAATGCCTTTGTGCCTATGGTTGGGTGGAAGGACGAACACCCACAGTCAGTTGGTTGGTGACAACCTGTAATAGATAAGCGATTTCCTACCCTGTGTAATTTAGCCGTAACTGTGTATGAATTAGTTATACTGTGTATGTTTCAGGAATTGTGCATATTTCTTAATGGATATACTGTATCTCCCCTATTTCTGCTTGATTTTATAACTAGGCCAGTAAGAAATTATATGGTTAGGAGATGATTTTATACTCGTAAATGCTTGTGTCCTATGGAGGCATAAGCCAGAGTCATGAACTGTGTGTTCATCGACCCCGAACACAGTTTCATGTATGCATGCCAACCCTCCTAATTGTTTAGAGTCCCTTGGAGGACAAAGTTTGTTAAGCTCAGGAGAGGTAGTGCAGGTCGACACAGGCTCTCTGCAAGGCAAACCGAACCCAAAACTCCTTAAGTCCTGGACAAGCTCAGGAAGGATCGCACCGTTGTGTGCAAGAACCCTGCATGGAGTGCAGAGGTTGAGAAACCCTTTGGAGGTTTTAGAGTGTATGAAAACTCAAGAGTGACAAATAGTCCATGATCAAAATCGGATCTGAACCGTTGGTTCAATTTGGGGAAATAGAGGTGAGGATTTCCCCAAAGTCCTAAAGGGAAAATCGCCGATTCGCAAGGGAAAATATGGACCGTTGGAGACTACATCCAGATAGCCAGAGAAGAGTGCACAGAAGAATATATATGAACTGTCAGATCGAGTGCAGGGGACCGATAGCCATCAGATCCAGAAAAGGCACACGAGGTTTAACCTGGTGCGTGCAGGGGAGAGAGAAACCGTCAAAGTCCTGAAAGTCCCGAAGTATTCAGAATTGTTCATCGGCACAGGACATGTGGCAGTTGGGTAGCATTTCGCTAACTCGCAACTTGGAGTGGTCAAAGGGTAAGACTGCACGAACTCACGATTTGTGAAATCACGATGTGATCGTGGTTGTTGATCCATGAGTGATCTGGACCATCGGTTTAGTGTGAATAGCTTTTGACGTTTTGGCATCCGGGAAACTAGAGGGCAAGACCCCTCATCTTCGCAAGTCGTGAAATCACGGTATACAAAACCCTGATGCGTTCTGTGGATGAGTCGGTTTAGTGTGAATAAGTTTCAATGTTTTGGCATACGGGAAGCTAGAGGGCAAGACCCCTCGTTTTCGCAAGTCACGAAATCCTGGTATACGAAACCCCGACGCACGATTAAGACTGAGTGTCTTTCAACACCCTTAAGCTCAGGAGGTATAGTGACCGTCAGATCTAGATCAACAAGGGTCATTGATCTCATACACAAATTCCCATATCAAAATTCAGGGATTGGAGTGACAAGATATTTGGAGTCGCTGCATCGTGAACTCCTTGTTCACGAAACTCCAAAAAGATCTGGACCGTTGGATCCAAATCATTGAGGATCGTTGGATCTCGTACAAGAACTCTCATATCGGAGTTCAGGGAATGGAGTGACCAGTGGTTTGGGTTGCTGCATTTCGAACTCCCGGTTACTGAAATCCCTATATGGCCAGGACCATTGGATCAGGGGGAGATTCGCAGCCGTCGATCTCATCGAAGGTAAGATTTTGAGTTTCGGGGTTTGAAGAGTCGAAAGACTTGACTGTCTTGCATTGCTAAGTCGCGAAATGTGAAAGGCGCCTCCTGTCTTGGCCTGTGGTCATAATCAATGATCACATGGAAGTGGATAAGGGAAAAGCTAGCCTGCGCTAGGCCCCCATAGGAATTCGAGGATTCTATCCCTTGAAGAAGAGTGAACATTTTATTTTTTACATAGTGGGTATGTGACACATGACGACTGCATGTGACTAGGGTTTGAAGGATTGTCAATGGAATGAAGCACACAAGTGAAGTTAGAAGTACTTCGTGTATGAAGATATTGGATTGGTGTCTACACATATCTTGTTGAGTTGATGTTCAGGTGAGGGGATTGGTGTCTCTAGTAGATTGGTTCCTGCAAATATTGTAATAGTAGGTTGGTTCCTATAGGTGTTGCTGGGTTGGTGATTAGTTGAGAAGATTGGTGTCTCCTATAGGTTGGTGCTCAGTAAATTATATTGGTGTCTCCAATAGGTTGGTGCCTACAATATTTGTAACAATAGATTGGTGCCTACAATATTTGTAACAATATGTTGGTGCCTACATGAATTTATAAAGATAATTTTTATGGTTTTCTCCTGATTGGTTTTCCATGTTAAACTCCGTGCATTGTGATTTGAGTTTATATGTGATTATTGTTTCTTAGCTAATGAATTATTGATGAATAGTTAAATAAAGTAAAAAGTATCTTATACTGATTCACTCCCCCCTCCCAGTATAATCATAATTTCAACAATTGTAATTAGAACAGGTTCTTTCAAAAACAATTTAACAACTAGAAGGAATATCCCAAGCACATATGGATTGTAAGGAAGGTCTCATTACAAAAATAGTTCATTTGTTCAATGGAAGAAACTATGAAACATGGAGTATAATAAGGAAGGTATATTTGTAGTCCCTTGGGTTTGGTATTTGGGAATTAGTCACAACAGGTTATACAAATGAAGCTAGGAAGGAGTCAAGTGAAAACTATGAAAAAACAATAGAGGTCATCTTGAGTGGCCTACCATATTATGAGATTTTCAAGGTAATGAAGTGTACACCAACTAAACATATTTGGGACAAGCTACAAAACATTTATGAAGTGAGATCCAATGTTTTTTCATGCTGTGAGTCAGAGACAAAAGAAACAAAAGTTGCGAGAAAGATAAAAGGAGGACATGGAAAATTAAAAAAAAAGGAATATAGTGATGATAAAGAAGAATATATCTCCATAACCATGGAAACAAAACCCACCGATGAATAAAATGAAGATAATTAGAAAGAAAACTGGATTCATAAGAAGAAGACAATGACAAGGAAGTGAATCTTGAAGCATAACTTGTTAGTGCCTTAGAACAAATAAACAAACTCAGGGAAGAGAATATAAAGCATAAGGAGCGATTGCAGAAACATGAAAATAATGATCATGATCTTGAAGAAACAAAGAATAAAATTATTATCCCGAAGACTCAACTAGTGAGGCAAAGAGGATAGAAGAAGTGGTGAGAGGCCAACTGAAAGAAAAGGAAGAAAATTGCGAGAAGCTAGAAGATAAAATAGTTTCCGTAAGAAAGGAACTAGATAAAACAACTGATCAGTTCAACATAATCTTGAAGTTTGGAAAGAGTACTGAAATCTTAGACAATATTCTTAGTTTCCAAGGGTCACCATTAATCAAGACAGGTCTCGGCTACGACGATAAACAAAAGACCATCGAGGGAGATGCAAGTATTAAAGTCACAAAGCCATGAGAAAAAGAAAAAGAAGAAAATTCTGAAATCTATGCTAATATTCTCAAAGGCTCCACCAACAATGAAATCAATAGCAAGAAAGGAGATAATGACTAGTAGAAACCCGATTCTTCTCACAAGAACATCAAGAATGAGTTCAAAAGAGTTGTTCCACCATAAAGACCTTTCACAAACCGATACCAAAATCTCTTTCTTGGCTATTGTTTCTCTTGCAATAATTTTGGTCATAAAGTAATATATTGTAGAGATTATGCAAAAAGTGATTATCCGAGAGATAGAAATAAAGGTTCTTACAAAACCTCAAAGGATGATTATGTGAGAAACAAAACCAAAAATTCTCATGGGTTTTCTAAGAGAAACTAGAATTCATTTTATCCTCTACTTGATACTGAATGTTATAAGTGCAATAACTATGGGCACATAGCACGTGACTGTAGAAGCAACATGATAAAGCCTCCTAAACAAAATAAGGAAGAAGATGTTCTTACCAAGCATAAAGAAGAATACACCAGGGTGTGGAAAATGAAGCAAAAAGAATCAAAGAAGGAAGAATGTGGACTTGAACTTTATGGTCAAATGAAGGGAACCAATGGTACATTGATGATGAATGTTCAAAACATATGAGATGGGACCAGACCAAGTTTCTCACCTTGAAGGAAGAAAAAGGAGGCAATTTTACTTTTGGAAATAAGGCTTTTGCAAGGATAGTTGGAAAAGGTATTGATAGTCTTGATAATGGAAAGACTAAGACACATAATGTATTGTATGTTGAAGGGTTAAAGCATAATCTTCCAGTTTCAGCCAAATGTGTGATCAAGGTTACAATCTCACATTTCATTCTAAAGGGTGTGAGATAAGAAAAACAGCTTAATGAATATTTGTGGAAAATGCAAACATAACCTCAAGAGATGTATACATACTTGATAAATTCAAAGGAGAAAAATGTTGTATGGGAGTGATATCTCTCTCATCTTGTCAGTAAAGGGAAGCACAAGCTCAGGGGGAGCAACCATTTTCCATTGATCTCAAAGGGGGATAAATTATAGACAGAGGAAGAATTGCAGACACAAGGAAAGTCATAGACAGGGGGAGGATCATAATTGAGTAAGGGATGCCATCAATGACAAAGGGGGAGATTGTTGGAAATGCTGTTTTCATTGATGTTAAAGACAGGGGAAGCCTACATATGTCCAAGATAAATATTACAATCCTATATATTTCCAAGACAAAGATTGCAAGATGGAGATTGTTGAAAGTATTACTTTTGTATTTTTGATGGTCAGTTTGGATATCCTATCTTTGAAGGAATTTTAACCCTACATACCTAGCTCAAATTGGAACACAAGTTATATTGTTGGAAATCTTATTCCGATACCTTTCCAACGGTATATGGCATTCCTTATAACTCCCTAGGAATGAATATATATGCATTTTTTCATCTGAAAACCCAACCAAAAAATTGAGGTCAGCTCAGCCAGTCTTTATAGGTCAGCCTTGAAAGTGGGGACATAATTACTATAAATATAGGATAGATGTGCAAATTTGTAGAGTAACCAAGCAAGATATCTAGTATGAGGTGTGCATAAGTGATATAAGGTGCGCTAAAGGTGCTAGGGTGTATTTTTGGGATCTAAAGGTGTGCAAGAGAAGTCTAAGGGATTTTCTTGGGGTCTTTCTTGTTCTCAAGGTGTGCTATGAGGTTGTGATGTTGTCGTGTGCGCTAGTACAAGGTTGTGACATTGCCGTGTGTGCTGTTTTGAGGTTGTGATGCTGCAATATGCACTATTCTAAAGTTGTGATGTTGCCATTAGGGATTATACTCTGGGAATGATGCTATGAGGCTCGCTAGGGCATGAAGGCTACATGTGACTAGGGTTTTAAGGATTGTCTATGGAATTAATCATGCAAGTGAAGTTAGAAGTAACCTGTGTGGATCTTGGATTGGTGCCTACACATATCTTGTTGAGTTGGTGCTCAGGTGAGGGGATTGGTGTCTCCAGTAGGTTGGTGTCTATAGGCGTTGTTTGGTTGGTGCTCAGTTGAGGAGATTGGTGTATCTAGTAGGTTGGTTTCTACATCTTGCTAAGTTGGTGCTCAATTAAGGAGATTGGTTCCTACAATCTTTGTAACAATAGGTTGGTGCCTACATGAATCTATAAAGATAAGTTTTATAGTTTTCTCCCGATTGGATTTCCATGTTAAACTTTGTGCTTTGTGATTTGAGTTTATATGTGATTATTGTTTCTCAGTTAATGAATGATTGACGAGTGGGTAAATAAAGTAAACAACATCTTATATTGATTCACCCAGGAATCACTCCCCCCTCTTAGTATAAGCATAAGTTCAACAAAGTGGGCTAAGACAAGGATGTCCTCTACCCCCCTTTCTCTTTCGCATTTTGGCAGAGGGTCTCAATAAAATCACCGATAATGCAAAAAAAAAGGGTCTTCTAAGAGGACTAAAGATGGTTTCTGATATTTTCCTCTCTCACTTATTATTTGTAGATGACATTATTATTTTTGGTGTAGGCAACGTGAAATAATTTAAAGTGATAAAATCCATCCTTGACTTGTACTGCACAACTAAAGGAATGCATATAAACAAGGACAAATCTATAATGTTATCATGTACCATTGAGGAGGTCTCTTTGGAGCAGTTGAAGGATTGTTTTACATTCTCTTGGAAGAGCTTAGATGAAGGAAAATAATATTTGGGATTCGATCTCAAGCCCATGGGTTGCAAAGTAGAAGATTGGCTATGGCTTCCGAGAAAAATTCAAGCAAGAGTGTCAAATTGGATATTTTGTTTACTCTCAAGATGGGGTCTTTTGGTTCTCATAAACTCTATTTTGAGCAACATTCCCATTATTGGGAATTCCAAAAAGTATCCTCCTAAAAATAAAGAAAAATTGATTTCAATTCCTCTGGTTAGGTAAAAAGGACTCATGGGGCATTCCATTAGTGAAATGGTCTCAAATTGCTAGACCAAAAAGATATGGTGGTTGGGAAATAAAAAACCCCTTATGGTTCAACAAGGCTGTAGTTTCTAAGATAATTTGGAGATTAGCACACAACTCCCAATTGTGGGGTAGGGTGATGGCAACCAAATACTTCCCTGGTAGATCAATTGTGGATTGGTTCAAAGATCTAAACAAATCAATAACCAATTGTTCCATAGGGTGCAAATCAGTGGTAGAATTTTTTCTGTTAATTGGCAAGTGGTGCTCCTAGAAAATTGTTAATGGAAAATCAATTAGAATTGGGGAAGACTCATGGGAAGGGGCCTCTGACTCCTTCAATCTTTCAAATGGTCCAATAAATTCCCTTCACTTTTTATGAATATTCTCCTTACCAGATGTTATGAAGTAAACACCATATGAAGTGAAGCATACAATTTGGAAATATTTGGATGATATGGGTTTAGCTCAAGAAATGGCCGATGAATGGATTTCATTTGTGGAAATCCTTAAATCTAATTTTATCTATTTAAAGGAAGATGACAAAGATTCTCTTTGTTTGACCAAAAATCACATTAACAAAATGTATATGGTCAAGCTGAGCTATTTAGTGCTGGTTGAAGAGGATTTTCAAGAGTCTGTCCAATGGTGGTGGGAAGACATATGGAAAATAAATCCCCCCCTCAAAGTATCCTTGGTCTATTGTCTGGTGTTGAGCAACAAAATATTAACATGGGAGGTTGGATTAAAACGCCGGTGGATTGGGCCAAGATGATACACCCCGTGTTCTGTTGAAGATGAAACTACTTCCAATCTGTTTGTGACTTGTCCCTTCACTTGTAATGTCTGGAAGGGCTCTGTAATATCCTAAATATTTTCTTTCAGGAGTCAGGGAACTTTGTGGAGGACTGGCTCTTCGACTGGAAGAAATCACATAATGCTAGCTCCGTTGGCTCTATCACATGTATTTTTTTCTACGTCATTTGGTGGGCCAAAAATTCAGCCCTATTCCAAAATATAGTCTTGATTCCTGAGTTGGTGGAGGGTCTCATCTCCAAAATGGTCTCTAATTTTAAAAATAAGTTGAAGAAGATGAAGTTTAGAAACTTGGTGATGCAATAAGTGAAAGATGGAATCCCTTGGGGATTCTTCGATGGTGCTTGTCAGGGTCACCCCTCTTTTTGTGGCGTAGGAGTTATCATTTACATCTCAAAGGAGAATTTCTTCAAACTCCACTATGCTCCAGGTCGTGACACCACCATGAAAGTAGAGTTTGTGACAATGTGGACTCTTATATATTATGCCAACATGCTCGAATTGAGGAAGATGCAGGTTTTTGAGGACTCCAAGGTAGTTATTGATTGGGAAAACAAGAAAGTTCAAATCCAAGTGGTCAACTGCAATCCCTCCTAAATCACATCCGCAACACTATGGAATAATTTGAATGGTCCTCTTTCAATCATGTCTCTAGGGATCTTATAGATATTGTAGACGGTTGTTGGTCACTATAATTGCTTAATTAATTTCAAACAACCAAGTGAAACATAAATTATCAACCCAGGGAAGTCTTTTGTTTCAAAGATAGCTGCGCACTATATATGCTCAATTCCAAAAGCACTTAGTGTTGTAGTAAAG
>ML833127.1:82500-93011 GCA_009831015.1 Picea engelmannii
TTCAAAACTAGTCTAGAAAGTGAAATATAGAGGCATTCATATTTGGATTAACAATAATATTAAATAAAATTTTAGTAAAATTTGAACAAGTTGTTAAGAAATTGAAGAAGTATGGTTCATAATTACAAGTTATTATTTAGTAGATTGATGAAATGTTTGAGAATATTTATTAGTTGCTTATGTTGTATATCATTCATGCTTACAAATCATATGATTATTGACATAAATCAATTCAATACAATAATTTCATTTTTTTAAATAACAAGTTGTAATAAAAATAAATAAATTGCACATAAACAATAATAACAAATAATACAATAAATAAATCAATTGAATACAATTAGTCTAAATCCATCCTAGCTCCAAACTTATGATGAGAGGGATCAAACCACTCCAACTACAAATTTATTTTAAAGTGTTGGACTTGAGAAAATGTTTTCACTTCGAGAGATTTGACCCTTTCACTTATAAATCTAAAGTTAAGATGGATCTAAGTTGTTGATAAAATTTCACCAATCTACACTAGTTAAACCACATATCAACAATATAGTCTTGAAAATGCCAAAATTAGGTAAATTAGGTGTAATGAGCACACTTGAACCATCTTAGAAAAATATATAATTAAGACTTTGTTAGAGCTGAGAGATTGTGATACACTCATTCTAACAACTGGAATATTGTGTAGAACCTAAATATAAATCTTGTCCTCACCAAAAATTTCTATTTATATTAAAAGTTATAGTGTATATAAATAGCCAAGTATATCTATACTAGCAAATCATGTACAATTTTTTCATGATCAAGTTTTGTCTCTTAAGATGTCCTCCATCCTTTGAGACACATTGATTTAATCCTTCATGAATACAAGAAAGTGCAATAAATAGCTCAATACCCTATGAGTAGTATTGAAAATAAAATGAACATTTAATAATCCTTTAACATGATAAAAAACTTTAATACTGAAACAATGAAGTAGTATCTATACTCAAACTTAATTGGAAGACTCATTTCCATATTTATAATATTTCTGATGAACATAACGAAGAATAACATGGGTTACATAGGATCTAAAAAAAATTAGCACCCTAAATGGTTGGTACAAAATAAACTCCACAAGAGTCATGGAAATCTGTCTCTATAATATTTCTTATCAATATAACGAATAATAGCAAGGGTTACATAGGCTCTAAAGAAAGTTAGTACCCTAAATGGATAGTACAAAATAAGCTCCACAACAACTATGGACTTCCTCAATTTACTTAATGGATTGACTAATATTAATTTTTTCACAACAATTAAACATTTATCAAACCCAAACTCCATTAGCAAGAAATTGAAAAAACAAATGTAGTATCAAATTAGGGTTTTACATAGTATATGAAACGATAATTTGAGTATTAGATCTTGATATACCACAAAACATTCTTAATCCCAAATTGTAACAACAAGAGCTTAAAAAAGAGAGATCAAGTATCAATACTCATTACATTAAATAAAAACAAGAATAAAATGGATCAAACATGGAACCTAATTTTCTATCTGTAGTAAGCACTTACCCAAGGAAAACTAGCAAAAATAATCAACCGATCTATTTTTGTTTTTCTCCATAATGCTTGCTAAAATTGATAAAATGAAATTTTGCTAAAAAATATTACTTCTAAAACACTATTGAATATACCAGAATATGTCAAAAATTAAAGAAATTATTTTAATATAAAGAATTAGTCCAACCTAAAAAAAACTCCTAAAATTTAGCATTTTAACTATTTTTTATATTAAGAAATATTCATTGCCAAAAATCAAGGAAATTATTTTAATAAAAAAAATTCGTCCAACCTAAAAAAACTCTTAAAATTTAACATTTTAAGTATTTATTACCTTAAACAAAAATTTGTTGCCAAAAATTAAAGAAATTATTTTAATATAAAGAATTCATCCAACCTTAAAAAACTCCTAAAATTTAGCATTTTAACTATATTTTACCTTAAAAAATATTCATGGATATTTTTTTTAAATGGCTAAACTTTGTCCCCTTTGTTTGAAAATACGCAAATATGATTCCAAATTTCTCTCTTCCCTTTCAAAATAGGCGAATACGATTCATATATTTTTTGGCTATTTATATCTAAAAATAGTAATAGGGTTTTGAGATAAGGCTAAATATAATGTATTTAAATAATATAAAACATTCGTCAACCTTAAAAAATTATCCTAAAATTTTCCCTTTTGGCTATAATTCGCCCCTTAAAAATACCTTGGTCGAATCTACGACATTGCTTCACTATAGAAGGGCATTTGTTGGAGCTGAAATCACATGACCATATAAACCTTCTAAGGGCATGTACATTGAATAAATGATTCTTTTTCTATAGTGTAGGTTAAAATATACTATGCACTCACAATTTTATGACAATTAATGATGTGTGTGTCTATTTTGTAGTGTCATTATCCTTTGCTCATGTGTGGTTGTCTGAACCATGATTTCCCCTAGGACTTGTGATGTCCCATATTGAAATTAACTACATTTGTACGTTGGATCACATCAAAGGAGTTTCATATGGCTAGCATTCCATGGTTGTGTCGACAGATAGCTGAGATTGTTTGTATGTTTGAGAAGGAACTGCCTATTTAGCTTAATTTTTCACATGGGTGTGCAAAAAGAAGCTATTGAGTGTTAGGTAGGATATACTATCATGAAAGAAAAGATGTTAGTGTTGGTGGAATACTTAGAAATATAAAACATAAACAAAAACAAAGAATTAGATACATAAGATGCGAGAGAAAAACAAAACAAGATAAGAAATTGTTACCAATGGATTAAGCTATGATTGATAATACTATAGAGGATAGTGCTAGCACAAATGACTATCCTTTTCCTGCTTCAGAGGGTCCTTGTTGTTCCCAAAAGAACCCTTCTCTTTCTCTCTTATGGATGTACAAGATGGTGCAAAGACATCTTCAAGGAAAGAGGTCCAATGTGTTGGAAAAACGATTGTCATTGATGTCAACTTTAGAAGAAGTCTAGAAGCCTCTAGAAGTAATGGGTATAATTGAAGAAGTATCCAAAGTGGTCCCCTTATGATGTAGCTTTGAGCATGGCCCTCATGGGAAGATTCTTTGAAGAAGTCTACAAGAATACCAGAGGCATGGTCATGAGGCCTGAAGTTGACCAAGGAAAATGAGGTTAAAGAACATTACAAGTACACACAAAACCCTCATAAAAGGATAGTCCTTGTCATGCCATTTCCGATGGTAGGTGGTATGCCACGTAGATCCTCACGGTTAGGGAGTTAAGCCCTCTTAAAGTTGCAGGCCCCGAATAATGGTTGAGAATCCCCTAAATGGTTGCAACAAGAAGTTACAAGTCATTAATTAAAAATTGTTATAACAAGAAAGTATAGGTCGAACCTAAAGTTAAGGAAAAAATTCATTTGGAAAAGTATAAATACACCTCAAGAAGCCTCTCATTTGTACATACAGAAGTTCATTGAATATATATCTCTCAAGTGATATTTTCGTATCAAATCTAAGGAAGTGAATCTAAGGAAGTAAGGAGTGCGGAAGTCTTAGATTTGTAGAAGTGAAGGGTTTCTGAAAGCCCTAATTTAGCTGACCCTAGTGGGTCAGGATACATGTGTCCTCCGAAGCACCCCCACGGGTTGGTGCCTCGTGGGTTGTACGACACTCATCCTGCGAGGCCCCGCCAAATGACTAGTCTCTGTCCAGTGAGGTTAAGGAAAATTCAATGAAATGTTATCTTACACTCGTTGAAGATGATGTGCACTAGGTTGGTCTGAAATGATACACTTCAAGTTTTCTTTACGAGTAAAGGTATGCCTTTTATGTGTTTGGCTTGTATCATGGATGGATTGGCACATGCTTAAGGGTTATCTTGGAGACCTTTTGGTACATGGTTGCATATGGTTGAGGTTCATGTCTTGGTGATATTGATACATGCTTGAGAAATATCCTTGGTACTTGGTTTATGGTTTTTATGGTTCATTGTCAAAGGCACATATTTGTGATATTGACATATGTATGAGACACATCTTTTTTGGTACTTGATTAAGGCACATCATTGAGGTTATGGTACTTGATTTTGGCATATCTTGTGGTACATGGTTTATGACATGATTGAGGCATATCATGAGTGATATGGTATATGGTTGAGGTACATCTTTTGGCATATAGTATGTACTTTGGCTACTTGATGTTGGGCATACATTTTGATGTATGTTCTATATGAGTGGATCTGGTTAATGATGATGATATATCAATATCAATGACAGTGACAGATATAGTGACAATGAAAGATTCAATGACAATGATAAATACATTGACAACGTCAGTGAGAGATACAGTGATAGTGACAGTGGAAAATACAATGATGGCTTTATTATCAGTATAAGTGGTAGTGACAGGTTGAGTCTACACTTATATTTCAGGGAGGCAGGATGAGGAAAGGAAAGGGGGTTGTAGCCTCCTTTCGGTTGGAGCCAAAGAACCTAGGGGTTTCCTTCTAGCTATAGCTGGAGAATTCAGGGAGTTGTAGCTTCCTTCCAGTTGGTGCTGGAGAATTCGGAAGTTGGTGTTTCCTAAGAATGTAATCTTGATATATATAAGAAAGAATTATGTGGTTTTATCCCATTTTGGTTTCCACACAAAAATCTCTTGTGCACTGTACATGATGTGATATATTGTTGAATGGTACATTTTATGGTTATATGTTCATGAAATTTTAAATGAAGGCATACATGATATCTGTGGATAAATTGATGCATACATATCCTGGTTAAAAGTGGTAATAATTGCATAATACAGATTCACCCCACCTCTGATTATTCCAATAATTGGTATTAGAGCATGTCCTTCAGAAAACACTCTAATCACTGGAAGGTATATCATGGAGTGCACCAAGAATGAAAAACCACTATTTGATGGACACAACTACGCCTTCTGGAGCAAAATAATGAAAATGTTTATAAAATCACAATGATTTGCTGTCAGACAATCATTAGTAAATGGATACACGACACCTACCACTCCCCCAAGAGATACAGATGGAGACAAACTCAAAGAAAACAATTCAAAGGCTACAAATGTTATTTTGGGGGGTCTTGTTAGATCAATATATGTCAAGGTTATGCATTGTGATTCTACAAAGGATATTTGGGACAAACTTCAAAATGTTTACAAAGGAGATGGCAAAGTCAAAGGGGCCAAGCTTCAAACTTATAGAGGTCAATTTGAATAGATGAAAACAAAGGAAGATGAAGATACTACCTTTCTGTGAGTTGATGAAATAATGAATGCTATTAAAGGTTTGGGAGAAGAAGTTAAATAACCAATCATTGTTCAAAAGGTACTAAGATCCCTCCGAATGAGGTTTGATCCTAAGATTTCATCCCTAAAAGAAAGAGCAGATCTTGCTACGATAAGCATGGATGAGTTACATGGGATACTCACAACTTATGAATTGAGAACAGAACATGAGACTCCATCAAAAAAGGAAGCAACCTTCAAAGCATACAAGAAAATAAGAAAGGATAAGCAAAAGTCAAATCCAAGTTGTAGCTGCAATGGTGATTCAAATGAAGATAAATAAATGACCAACTTCGTAAGGAGTTTGAAGAAAGGAACCGATAAGTACAAAGGTATGCTTTCCTTAATATGATTTAATTGTGTTATAATTAGTGATTTGGCTTCTAAATGAACTTATGCTAAGAAGTCAGATAATTATGAAGAAGAATCTCCCAAGAAAGAAAATAAATATAAAAAGGGAGACACGAGAAGAAGCAAAAATAAATTCTTCAAGAAAAGTCTCTAATAAAAGGAGGATAGTTCCTCTCGGATGAGGATGATGATAATAATAGTGATTAAAAAAATGTACTCTTTATGGATTTTGAAAATCATGAAGAGGATTATGAAGAAGAAGGCGAGGTAGATATTGAAGCATAACTAATCAACGACTTAAGTGAACTAAAGAAAGAGAGGAAAAAAAAAAAAATCACTCAAGGGATAATTACTCAAGCTAAACAAAATTTCTCAAAGTCCTAACTCTGAAGAAGATCAACAGATGATTATGAACCTAAAATTCCAAGTGAAAGAAGCCATAAGGATTGAAGAAATACTCAAAATACAACTAGAAGAAAAAGAGAAAAAGAAGGAAAGCTTAGAAACAAAAATAGTTTCACTGAGGAAAGAACTTCACAAAAGAGACATGCAACAAAAAAATACCAAAATACTGGATGAGATCATCAACGCTCAATGGCCATATCATGACAGTTCTGGACTAGGATACAATCAAACATAGAAGGATTCAAGATCTATGACTATAGAAGAGGAAGTAGAATAAAATACTTATGCATAAGTCACCAGAGGATCCACCAAGAAGGAAGAATGTAAGCTTTCAAATGAGAACACTCAGGAAATTGAAAGAACTCAAGAAGAAGATCATAGAAGAATGACACCACCTAGAAGATTCATAATTTAGAGTCAACAACCAACCATGGAAAGAAATCAAGAAGAAAACTACAAAAGAAGAACAACATTTAGAAGATCTCCCAGGTATCAAACTATTTTTCTTGGTTTATGCTATTCTTGTAACAATTTTGGGCACAAAGCTATAAAATGAAAATCTTATGCTAAGAACAAAGACAAATATGAAGGTTACTCTATAATTAATCATCTAAGAAAGCCTCATGAAACATTTAACAAAAATTATAACAATTTTGGCTCATTGAATGATGAAGTAGAATGTAATAAGTGCAATGATTTTGGACACATGGCCAAAGATTGCAGATTGACAGTTCCTCCATAGGAACCAAAGCATGATTTCAATAGTCATGCAAAAGGATCATCAAGAATTTGGATAAGGAAGAATGATAAACTAAATGTTGAAGAATGTTCCATTACTCTACAAGACCAAAGAAAAAGAAGTGAATGTCACATTGATAGTGGTTTATCAAATCATATGACAAATGATAAGAAAATATTTATAAATATGAAGAAATAAAGAGATGGATCAATTTCATTTGGTAATGACAACTCAACAAAAATTATACGGAAAGGCACAATCAAACTTGTAAGTAAGGATGCCAAGGTAGAAAATGTCCTACTTGTCGAAAACATGAAGCATAATTTGATAAGTGTAAGTCAAATGTGTGATCAGGGACATAGACTTATATTTGACTCAGAGAAGTGTGAGATAAGGAATGAAGGATTGGGAAAATTGGTGGCTACAACAGTAAGAAATCCAAACAATATATACATCTTAAATGAGATTGGAAAGTAAAGATGTTGTTTGGGAAGGGAAAATGAAGCTAGCTTTGGAACAGAAGAATGGGGCACATGAACTTTGACAATTTGGTCAAAATTAGTAAGAAGGAAGAAATAAGATAAATGCCTGAAATTTCAAAACCAACCAGTATTATGTGCAAGCACTGCCTACATGGAAAACAAACAAGAACTTAATTCAAATCAAAGGAATACTCTACTACAAATCCATTGGAAATTGTGCACACTGATCTATGTGGACCAATGAGAACAAAATGACTAAATGGTGAGCAATATTTCATGTTACTTATTGATGATTATACAAGAAAGACTGCAGTTTGTTTTCTCAAGAAGAAATTAGAGGCATTCAAACATTTCAAAATATTCAAGGAGATGGTTGAAAAAAAATGGATTCAAGAATTAAGTGCTTAAGATCAAACAATGAAGGTGAATTCACATCAAAATAATTTACTGAATTTTTTGAAGAGCATGGAATAAAAAGGTAGTTCTCAGCAGCTAGGACACCTCAAAAAATGGAGTCGTTGAAAGGAAGAACATAACTATAATAGAAATGACCATAACCATGTTGAAATATTCGAAGTTGAGAAATATATTTTGGGTACAAGCAATGCACATAGTTGTTCATATCTTGAACAGAGGAATGATTAGAATCAACAATGATAAAACTCTATATGAATTATGGAAGGGAAGATCGAAAAACATCAAGCATTTTAGAGTATTTGGAAGAAAATTCTACATAAAAAGAGAAGATGACAAAGTTGGAAAATTCGATTCTCAAGTCGATCAAGGAATATTGGTTGGATACTCAAGAAAAAGCAAGGCATACAAATGTTACAATCTAAGACTAAACAAGATAGTGGAAAGAATAAATGTAAATATTGATAAAAAAGATGTGCCGAAGATTGAAGAACAAAGAAAAAATACTAAAGAGAAGGAATAAGAACCAAAGGAAGAAGAGCAAGAAGAAGAAGAAGAAGAAGAAGAAGAAGAAGAAGAAGAAGAAGAAGAGTATCCAGAAGTAGAACAAGATGCAAACAACCAACATGACTTTATGATGCCCTCTAGAACACCTAATCACCGAGTTCAGAAGAATCATGCAGCAGAACAAATTATTGGAGATAAAAATGCATGAATAGAAACCAGAGGAAGAAAACGAGTACATACACCAGAACATAGACACCTAGCACTATTACCCACAATAGAAATTAGCATCTTTGAGGAATCCAACGATGATGAACACTGGATCAAGGCCATGGAAGAAGAACTGGATCAAATAGAGAAGAATGAAACATGGGAACTAGTTCTAAGATCTAAATACAAAAATGTGATTGGTACAAAGTGGGTATTCAGAAACAAACTAAGCGAAGATGGAAAAGTAACCATAAAGAAGGAAAGGTTAGTATTAAAAGGATATGCTCAGGTTGAAGGAATAGACTTTGAATAAAATTTCCCCCCTATTGCCAGAATGGAAGCAATCAGAATGGTGTTGGCCTATGCATGTTCCAAAAGAATCAAAGTATATCAGATGGATGTAAAATCAACATTCCTAAATGATGAATTAGAAGAAGAAACCTACATCGAATAACAAGAAGTGTTTCTATTGTCAGAAAGAGAAGATTAGGTCTACAAATTGAAGAAATCTCTATATTGACTCAAGCAAGCCCCTAGAGATTGGTATTCAAGATTGGACAATTATTTTCAACAACAAGGATTCATAAAGGATAATGCATATAACAATCTCTATGTAAAGGTTGATAGAAACAACATACTTATCATTGAAGCATATGTGGATGACATTATATTTGGAAGTAACAATGACATGATGATTAAGAAGTTTTCCCAAGACATGTAGAATGAATTTGAAATGCCACTACTTGATCAATTGACATTCTTTTTGGGACTTCATATATCTCATCAGGATGAAGGCATTTTCATTTCCCAAACCAAGTACATCAAAGAAATGTTAAAGAAGTTCAGAATGGAAGATTGCAAACCAGTAAGTACTCCTATGGTGATTGGTTGCAAGTTGAGAAAAGATGACTAATATAAGGAAGTAGACTAGAGACTCTATAGATCGATGATTAGCAGCCTACTCTATGAGATAGCCTCAAGACCAGATGTAATGCAAGCAGTTGGACATGTTGCAATATTTTAAGCAGCACCAAAGGAAACTCATGTTCTGGCAGTAAAGAGGATCTTTAGATATCTTAAAGGAACAATAGAGTTTGGATTGTGGTATCCAAAAGGGAATGAGATGACTATGGTTTCCTACACAAATGCAGATTAAGAAGGAAGCATTGATGATCAAAGAAGTACTAGAAGAGCAAATTTTTATTTCATTGATTGTCTGGTATCTTGGCTAAGTAAGAAGTAGTCTTTAGTATCATTATCTACAACATAAGTGGAATATATTGCAACAATAACATGTTGTATTCAAGTTCTATGGATGAAGAAAACCCTACAAGATATGCAAGTGAAGTATGGTGAGCCTATTTCAATATTCTGTGATAGTACTAGTGCTATAAGTATCCCGAAGAATCTAATGATGCATTCCAAGACCAAACATATTGTGATCAAGTTTCACTTTTTGCGAGAACAAGTTACATAAAAGAATATCAAATTAGAGTACATTGGGACAAAGGAACAAATTCCAGACATCTTCACTAAACCACTCCCAAGAGAGAAATTTGAGTATCTTTGACAAAAACTTAGAGTAATTTCTGCTCCACAGTGATCGATAAGGGAAGATAAATCATTTGTGCAGAGATGATTGTTGATATTAGATCAGTCAATGAAGGAACCTTAATATGAATGGTTTATATATATGTCAGTAGTTTATATCATTAGGAAGCACCAATGGAAAAAAAACACCAGAAGAGAGAAAGTTCAGAAGCAGTTTGTCAGGGGGAGACACCCTTTTCCATTGATGTCAAAGGGGGAGAAAGAACAAAACCATGCAGATAGGGGGAGCATGAGCGTTTCCATCAATGCCAAAGGGGGAGATTGTTGGAAAATCGATTGTCATTGATGTCAACTTTAGAAGAAGTCTAGAAGCCTCTAGAAGTAATGGGTATAATGTAAGTTTTAAACCTGCGAAGTAAAGCAATGCATATATATTCTTAAGCAATACAGAAATTAATCAATGGCTCATACACAGAATACTCAGAGATCTTTACCGGAAACCCTCAACCGGGAAAACCTTTCTTTTTCATTAT
>ML833128.1:0-13755 GCA_009831015.1 Picea engelmannii
AAGGCCTGATGGCTGGAGATGAGGTCTTCAGAGCTTGATTAACAAATTCAAAATTTTCAAAACTCAGGTAGGAGTGTAATATGAGTGTACGAATTCACTACCCAGAGGTCTTCGATGGATTTTCAGTCATGGAATAAAGAACCTTGATGATCAGACTTAAGGCTTCATTGATTTTGAACAAAGACTTGATTGGACTTTTGGGATGGCTGAGCATGAGGGCAAGAGAAAAATGCAGAGGGGCCAACTTAGGCTTGGAAAAACCTCACTTGGACAATAGCACGAAAAATGATGAGACTCAGGAAACATGGAATTAACATAAGTTCACGAGGCAGGAGGCAACACAAACTCTCCATATGTCTGGAAGAATAACCAAATGGAGGACGACACAACTCAATGTAGCAGGAATAACTTCTTAAGGTCATATTAAATCATAGGGCTTAACGAACAA
The DNA here is from genome assembly GCA_009831015.1 of Picea engelmannii. Taxonomy (NCBI): domain Eukaryota; kingdom Viridiplantae; phylum Streptophyta; class Pinopsida; order Pinales; family Pinaceae; genus Picea; species Picea engelmannii. The sequence goes on from ML833128.1 coordinate 449, forward strand.
GTGGAATGATGTGCTTTATCCAAGTGTGACTCATTGTGCTACCAATACAAAGAAAATACTTTTCCCTTCCTCTTTTTGGGGTATATTTTATTTTTTTGTCTTTTTCAATAATTTTGGAAAAATAATAAAAGAATGCTACATTACAAAGGAGGAAGGAGTGTCACAAACATACGAGATAGAGGCACATGGAAAAGACTAATGTTCAAAGAAAGGAAACTCAGGAAAAATCCCTTCTGGGACCAAAGGTGTCAAGACGCAGAGGCGAAGTGCTATAGGGCTTGCATATAAGTCATGTTTCAGATGGTTCAGTTGAGAGAAAAATGGAGTTGGCATTAGACCAAAGAAACAGGTATGCAAATGTGATTAGTAAGACACACAATGGTAATGTCCTTCGATGTATGTTTTATGAGCCTAGAGAAGGTAAGCTCGATGATTTTTCATATTTAGAGAGTCTGGAAAAATGTAAAAGGAGACTCTAATGGGGTGCCTTTTTCGAAGGTAGTCTAGTCGGTTCGAAAAAGGGGTAAACTAGCACCGACAAGACATCTATTGAAAACCATTTTAACGACTGTGATAAACACAAGATCACTCAACAATTTCTTCATTTTTAAGGAGTCTGAAAAAAGCTTAACTATGGACTTCATCAGGAATATTCTTCTGGACCATTTTAACGAGTGTGAAAGAATAACGTCACTTGGTGATCTTTTCAATTTTAGGGAGTCTAAAAAGATCTTAACTATGGACTTTGTGGGGGTTCCTTTTTCGTAAATTTAGTCCCTCAGGCCCGAAAAAGGGTTAAAATTATACCTGAGAGTACTCTTCTAGAGATTCGAGGCCTCTAGAGTATAAATTTGTTTGTACAGTTGATCATCCAGATCGAAAAAGAGGTAAAATACCATCGGATATACGTGACTTCAAATTTCAGTTTAACAAGTGTGAAATGCCACAAGATCGCTCAACAATCTTTTCATGTTTAGAGAGTCTGAAAAGGGCTTAAAAGAAGACCTGTTGTATTTTGGGAGTCCTCAGGGTGAGGTCAAGAGTAATAAGGAATCATGCAAATGAGGCTCAAACTCGTAATCAGGGAAAATCTAAAGAGGACTCCTGAGCCTGTAGTCGTTAGTGATAGCATGGAAACCATCATGCAACTAGGATCTACCTAGGGAATCCATGTTATGGTAGGCTCTACCACCAAATTACGACACTTCTAAAGCAGTGATGAGGGTTCTATGTCACAACTTGGTGGGATCGATCCTATCAAAAAGAGGAAAAGACAACGAGATGCATAAAGTGGGGGTGGAATCCTAACTTAAATGCAATGAGTTGGGGAAAAAATGAATTTTTACCAAAGGACCGTCAAAATGCCTAAATCTCAATTTTTTTTCCAAATACACAAAGTAATACTTCCCGTGAACATCCAAAGAAAAACTCCTGAACCATCTTAAATGATTTTAAGTTTAGAAAAAATGACAAAAGGGTCCAAAAATTGACAAAATGGGCCAAAAACCTCTATAAATAGAAGCTGGCAATTCATTATCACCATTGTTAACTCAGAAATTGATTAAAAGCCAAAATTGTCCCTTTGTGAAAATAATTGATTTCAAGAGCTTCGGTGGATGAAACAACCATCTGCTTGGACCAAGTAAGTATAAAATTTCTCCCCTTACAATTTAAATATTTCTTTATGCTTTTCGTTTCAAGTTTTGGGGGGGCGTTGACCCTCAAAAGGTCAGCCCTAGGTCCATGAAGGTTGTCCAATGACAACCCACGTGTACACTTGGGCAGAGGAAAAACTGCATGCGTGTACATGCGACTGTCATCATTAAAGCCCGTGTGGACCCTTTATTTAATGGAAAAAACTTAATAAAGCAAGGGTTAACCCTCCCAAGCTTGGTTTCTTACAGGATGTATGTTCACTGGAGGGAATGAGAGATGAGGATATTAGTGCATTGGTTGGGGAGGACCCCAATGTTGTTTCTGCCTTAATGAAATGTGGGTCACTAAAATTCTTCCTATGTCCTTTCATGCGAGCACAACCTAGGATACTAAATTCCTTGGTTGATTATTGTCATCCTGATGCAGAGGCCTTTATGCTAGAGGGGAAGTCACTGGTGCCAACGACTGAGGACATATACTTTTTGACTGGCCTCTCTCGGTGAGGGGAACCAGTCAACTTTCGGACGCTTCCCTCGAGGCCTCACAACATATCAGAGTTGATTGGACTCTATTGTGAGGTGGGTACAGATAGGACAAGCTTGTATGTGTCGATAAGTAAGATCTCAGACTTAGCATTTTAGGTGATAGTGTTGCTTATCGGGTGGATTACAGGGTTTGTTGCTTTACATCAGGCTTCCCATGCATAGACAAACTGTGTAGTTCAGTGCTTAAATGCATAGATTTTTTATTGGAGCACCACATTATTAGATTGTATGAAGAGACAGTTGATAGAATTTTGGTCACGGACTCAGAGGAATTTTGGGTTTGGAACCATTCTTTTCTCTTTCTTCTTTGAAAGAGTGTCGAGTTTTAGTCCTCAAGAGGTGGTATGGGGGCATCAAGTTTCTCATCCTACGATATGCAGATGGGCCGTGTTGTTGCCACAACAGGGGGCAGGAAGGACCAATGATTCATTTGATGACAATTGTTTTTCTTGGTTGTTGCGATAGATCCTAGTCATAGAGGATTACCCTTATGCTAGGATTGACTTCTCGAGAGACCTTGAGATACCAGTACCTCTCTATGAGGAGTGAGGAGAGATGGGTAAGATTGCATTATTTTTTTTTGTAAAACATATGTAATTTTTATGTTGTTTTTTATATAGATCATTTTTTTTATACCAGATCGTTTGATAGATATGTGTCTATTATGTGTAGATGTGGCACCAGTGCGACCTGCAGATTATGCAAGGAACAGGCGATTTCTTCAACCAGGGGCCGCACCCACCATCGCAGGGGGCTCAAAAGCAGTAGGAGAGCCTCCAGTCGGTGAGGCTGAGAGGTGTTTGAGACAAATCAAGAAAATTTTTACCTCACTCACTCACATAATCCCCATGGTAGAGATTGAGGATCTCCCACCATCTATGCAGCCTCATGTAGTGGGGGCACCACAGACGTGGGTCCAACTTTTTCAACATTTGGAAAACACTGTTGATTATTACAATAGGGACCATAGGTCCTAACCTTAGTTAGTCTAGACTTTTCACATGCCGAGGGCACTACTTGTATATATTTTTTTAGGGCATAAGCCCCATGACTCGTTACTGGTCGTATTTTTGAGGCTCTTACATCCACCTATGTACTCTGATGATTTTGATATTATATATCAATTTTTTTGTCTTTTTATGTCTTGTGGATCATATTTTCCTTTAGAAATGTATTTACATGTTTATTTGTATGTATTTTTTATATGTGTGTGAGATGCCACTCTAAGATTTGATTAGCTAGAGTATTTATAACTTGGTTTAATATCCTAGGAACATGAAAATATGTAATATAATCAAAGCTTCATTCTAAGAGATGTACCCTAAGGAATCGTCAGTGTAAATTAGGATCATGAACATAGTAGACTCTATTTATCTGAGACATAACCAGTTGAGCATCTAAATAGACCTAAAGATGAGAGATACCAAATGGCAGGGCATCATGAAGCAACTCAATAACTACATTGTATTCGACGACATTGTTTGTGGTGTCGCCTAAACATATACCTCCTGAAGATAATAACTGGCCCTAAGGTGTAAAAATTACCCAAGTTGCAGAGGTAAGCCTCTGAGTGTGCTGGATAGCACCGTCTGTGTACCCAACGAACACCTCTGATTCACTTAACATCTGCCACAGTGACAAAAGATAACATAAAAAACAACACGTCTATAAAACCAAAAGAAACTAGAAAGTAATAGTACAAAGACTATACATATGTTACAAAAAGTGACCCAAGGTGACCTACCTATGAGTAATACTTCTTGAGGTAGAGCCCATTTCTAGGCTCCTCCAAATCATTTCCCACAAAGTCTACCAGACAATAAGCACCCTTTTTTAGAACCTCTTATATGATGAAAGGTTTGAACCACATGGGTTTGAATTTGCCTACCCCTAGGGAGTCCTTATCTTGGTCATAGACTAGTACAAGGTCACCTTCATAGAAAATTTGAGGATGAATGGACCGATCATACTGACACTTGAATTTTTATTTGTGAGTCTCATTGGCCAGGGATGCATCATGATGTTGATCATCGAGCCACTCAAGGTATAATAATCGCTCTTCAAGTGGAGAATTGTCTGGCAGTAACTGTACTACCAACTTTAGGGATGGGATTTGAAATTCTATAGGCAAGATTGATTCCATCCCATAAATGATTTGAAAAGGTGAGAAATTGGTTGTAGTCTTAACAGACATTTGGTAAGCCCATAATGTCGAGTATAACATCAAATGCCAATTTGACTTGGCCGAATTGATCGTTCGTTGTAGGATGGTCTTAAGAGATTTATTTACGGCTTCCACCTGACCATTTTCTTGGGGGTAGTAGGGTGATGAATGTTCTTGCCAAAACCAAAGATTTGATGTTAAGACGATCATCATTTAGTTCTAAAATTGACTACCATGGTCAGTGACAATCTCTCTCGGGATGCCAAACCTTGCGATTATCTGGTTGAAAAAAAAGAGAGTTGCATTCTCTCCATCATTTTTAAATGTTGGCATAACTTCAACCCACTTTGTGAAGTAGTCTATGGCTACAATGATATAATGGTTCTCCCTTGCTGAAGGAGGGTTGCATGTAGTGTAATCAAACTCCCACTTGGTGAAGGGACCAATTGTGATGATAGGAAACATGGGAGCAGGATGTGCCCTCATCTTTCGAGAGAAGATCTGACACGGGTGGCACTTCTTGACCAATTTGATACAATCTTTGATTAGTGTTGGCCAGAAGTAACCGACTCGTAAAATATTTTGGGTTGTTTCCAACCCAGACAAATGACCTCCACATGTTCTAGTATGGCAATCATTAATCATGATTTTTCCTTCTTCATGAGTGAGGCATCGGCAAAGAATGAAATCTACACCTCAACGATAGAGATTGTCCTCGAGGATGAGATAATTCTTGGCATGATGATGTATATGGCGACGTTCATCATGAGAAGTAGAGGAGGGGAACTTCAAATTCTAGAGATAGATAAGAATATATCCATACTAGAGGTCCAAATATTCTATCAGAAGCATATCTCCTCGAATAGATGATTCTTCAAGCACAACATCACCTGACTCGATTGGAAGTTTTGAAATAATTTCTGTGAAGACCAGTGACTTTTTGGATTCCACCGAAATGAAATCTAAGTCAAATTCCTAGAGGATGACTATCCATCCACTGATCTTTCCGCCGATTACCCGTCGTGTCAACACGTATTGAAACGGATTCACAATGGCAATGATGGTGGTCTTGCAAAACATAACATAATGACGGAACCATTGGATAGCATGGACTGTTGCCAACACAAGTTTTTCGATATGAGAATAATTGACTTTCGATCCAACGAGGCCTCAACTCAGGTAATAGATTACATATTCTGAGAGTAAATAATCTTCCTGAACTAATACCATGCCGATGGTTGACTCTATTGCAAAAAAGTATAATAATAAATCTTTGTTATAATTGGGTGGCCGAAGCAGAGGGGAATTTGTGAGGGCATGTTTCAATGCTTCGAAGGATCATTTAGCGGCATCATCCCAATGAAAAGGAACATCTTTCTTTAGTAAGCACATAAATCCCTTTGTGATTTTGGCATAGTTGGAAATGAAATGCCTCAAAAGGTTCAACTTTCTTTGTAGACTCTGAAGTTGAAGGATTGTACGTGGGGGAGGCAACTAAACTATTGCCTCAGCCTTGAGAGGATCGACCATGATCCCTATTATTGACACTATGAAACCTAACAAATGTCCCAATGTTATGCAAAAGATGCATTTGTTTGGATTCAAGCGAATCCGGAAGTAGCGACATCGCTCAAAGATAAGTCAGAGGTGTGTGGGATGATCCATTCTCTTACAAGATCGTGATGCTAAATCATCTAAATAGGCTTTGACTATATGCTTGAGATCATGGAAAGAAAAAGACATGGCCCGCTGGAAGGTAGCTCCAACATTTTTGAGACCAAAAGGCATCTTACGATAGGAAAATGTACCCCATGGACAAATGAATGCAGTTTTGTGTTGGTATTTAGGTTTGATTTGTATTTGATTATATCCCGAAAAAACATCCATGAAAGAAAAGGCCTCACAACCTGCAAATTCATCAATTATCTGGTCAATGAATGGTGTGGGAAAATTATCTCTTGGACAGGCCTTGTTCAAATCATGGAAGTCTATACATACGTGAATCATGCCCTATTTATTGTTGACCAGCATAGGATTTGACACCCATTGGGTCAAATGGATAGGATAGATAAAACCGGCCTTGAGTAGTTTATTGAATTCAACCTTAATGGTTGCTTATTTCCTGGGATTAACTAGACGAAGATTCTATCAAATAGGCTTGGCATCTAGATAAGTTGTGATTTCAGGTTCAACTATTTTTGGATCAATGCCTGGCATTTCCTCATAAGACCAAGAAAAAACATCGCAAAATTCTTTAAATAAGTATGTGTAGATTTGAATCTATTCAAGGGAATAGTCAGCTCCAACAAGAACATTCTCCACAATGTCAAGGGTTCAGTTTTAGTGATAGTTTCCATATTACCCTCGACATAAACCTCATGTGTAGCCAAGGGATTGATAGGACAAGACCTATCTCTAGTAATAGTCAAGGTGAATTCCCCTACTTTGATTCTTCTTAACTCTAGGAGGAAGTATGATCTATGATGGAAATCATCCCAGGGTTTGTTTGGACTAGTCATTGCTTCAATGATTTCTTCATCTGAGGGCAAGACTAAGTCTAAAAAATTGGTATTAGCGACAGAACCTTGAGCCCAGATAGGCTCTGGGATTGGATCTAACTCTTGTGCAGGAGTTGGATCGGTGTTAGCTGAAGCTTGCTAGACTAAAGAGTAAGTTTCCTCTGTTGCAGACAAGGGCATGGACATACCATGGTGCCCTGTCCCTTCCTTCATGGCCGATGGCGAAGGAAGAATCCATGAATCATTGAAGTAAGTCATGTAAAATGACGAAACTTAGAAAATATCAACCTTATGGTGGTCTGATATGAACTTGACATCACCTTGAGGAGGCGGGTAATCGAAAGTATCCATCAAATATGGGAACAAGAAAACCCCTACTTTGACAATGCCTAGTTGGGGATTGTTAATCATTGGGACCGTGGATGCCCCCAATGAAGGGTTAGGTATGGAGAAGGACAATTAATCAATGGTCACGATTCAGACCTCATGTGGAAAAAACAAGACTCAGACAACTGTAGCAACCATTGCTTGCATGGAATAGATCCAACTCCTACCTAATAAGATATTGTAGTCGAGGGATGCATCGACTACTTCTACCTCGACACAAACGGTCTTCCCTCTTAACTGCATGGGGAAAGAGGGGATGATGCCATGTGGTTAGAATGAATGACCATCAAAAGTGGTAAGAAGAGTAGGTGAAGAAGACAAAATAGGCTAGCCAATGTCCTTCCAACACGCCAATGACATGATGCATGTTGAGGCACCCTCATCAACCATCGTGCAGAAAATGTTCCAAGTAAAAGTTTTCGTGGGGTAAGCCACTACTATTTGAAATTCTACATGATAAGGGAGATGAGGTTTTAAGTTGGTTGTATCCAACATGATTGTACCTAGATTACAAGTCTCGATAGATCCTAAAGTGGCTAAAAAATCTTTCCTCTGGGAAGGGCAGCTCTAGAGGACCTCTAAAGGAGACATCACACAAGGGGTTTGAGATAAATCCTCCACCAAAGAATAGTTTTGGGTGGCCCTTGCATTTGGGTTATGAGAAGCTTTCTTGAACACACCTTTTGGTATGCATGTCATTGTTTCGCCCAAAGTATTCTCGATCTGGAGAGGAAGAGATGGGATTTCAACTTCTTTTCCTTTCTTATAGGTGCTTAACTTACTATAGTCATGTGCTCTAGTCGATATAAAATCATCACCTTGCGTCATAAACACATTTGTGGATGAAGGATTGTTTGAAGACGAAGAGGGTCCTTGACTGCCCCCTTCCATGCTTGTAGAGGCTTCAGTTAGGTTTTTCCCATGTTGGAATGGATTCATTAACACAACAAGCTATTGTTGTGACACAAACTTTTGGGCCTCTGCAAGCTGAGGGCACTGGTGGGTCAGGTGGTCCTCTGCACACAGGTTACATAGATACTTCACCTTCTGTTTTTCAATGTTTCCCCTACCAACATTATTAGTGGGTTTCTTATCCCCCTTACCCTTCTTACGTTGTTTTTTCTTTCCATCAAGATGTTGGGTGGCCTTCAGATCTGTTGATTTCACACTGTGTACATCCGATGTTTGGGTAGGGGGAGAAGCCAAAATAGTATTTGGGCTGGTCGTTGTGTGTTGTATAAACAATTGTTGCATTTGTTTTGTCAGTTGTTCAATGGGCTTGGTTTGTGCTGAACCTATAATACCATCGGCATGTGGTTCAACTCTCTATCTGGTTTTATCAAGTATGGAGCATGGTGCATCGAGAAAAACCTTGTACAGTAAACTAGACTAAGAATAAACTAGCTCAAGTTGTTGAGCTCTCATGATGGCATCTTCTTTGGAAATCACTCCTGACTTTTTGATGTCTTTGGATAGTTGTGGGACCAAAGACTTAAGGAACCACTCAAGCAGGAATGTTGGTGGGAATGGTACCTTAATCAAACTCTTCTGGTGTCTCCATTCTTGGATGTGGTCAGAGATATGGTCTGCTTTTGTCTGTTAGAAATTGGCTAGAAATTCTGTTTCGGCATCGTATCTCACAGGTAATTGGAAATGGTTTAGGAATTCCATTGTCAAGTCGTCGAAGGAAGAATATCTCGAGCGGTCGAGCTCGATGTACCATTTTGCAACACTCCCAATGAGAGTGTGTTGAAACAATCAAAATTGTACGGAGTCGTCTTTCAACAAATTAGATGAGCACCAAAGATGGAAGGTGGTCACATGATCCCATGGATCTTCATTAGGCTTGGCCTCAAACTTTGGTATGTCCAAAGGAAATTTCATTAGCATAGGAGGCCAATGTGGATCATGAAAGATGGAGTCATTCAAAAATATTGTCAAGTCTGGCAAATGTAAGGTTTCCAAGAAGGGTATATTTGGTTGGTGTTGTTGATAACCACGGAAAAAGGGGCCTGAATTTTGACTGGAACCAGTTTTCTAGGAAAATTTGGGTTGCTAGTCGAGGTTTTGGTAAAAACCATGGCCATGACTAGCGTACGGATTTTGCATGTGAGGAGACATCATCGGTTAATTCCTGAAATAGGACACAGATGTTTTGGTGTGCATTACATTCAGAGGAATTTTGGGAGGGTTTCCCCATGCCAATCCCATGGGAATAGGCATAACACCTTGTCTGGGGTTCCATTGGTTGTGAAAAGAATTTCCCCAGATCGACATTCATGATGAGGGAACTGATCCTTGCCAAGAATTCCAAGGTTCTGATGCAGAAGAAGTTCCTGGGTTTTCCCCCTGTGCAGGAATAGTACCCTACATAGGATTAGATTAGCCATAACCAAGGTTTCCTCTAGTCAGGAAAGAAACTGACAAGAAAGTGTTGTTACCAAATGCATCAAACAAATAAAATGGTGTCAAACCTACTGACATATTATGAGAAGGTGTTCCTTGACTCTCTACTCCAAGTGAACTATGGTGTGTGTTTGGCCTGACAGATTGTTGGTGGGTACTACTAAGTGAAGGGGATGAAGGAGGTATATAAACTCCCCCATAAGTGAAAGCGTTAAAAGGAGTTGAAGTGCCCCCCATGGGTCCTTGCAGAGGAGCGTTAGAGCTCTCTAACCCCAGACCTAAAGTCTGTAAAGTGGAGTAATATAGTACAGGGCTGGTACCTATGCTAGGCATCCCGTATGAGAATGGAGGGCCTGTCACACTCTATGTGAAAGGAGTAGTGGCCACCGCCAAAGATGGGATCAGACCATTGCTCAAGGTAGAGACAATTGAGACTATGGTGGATCGAACCAACGACGGTGGGGTAGGATTTGGAACATCCCCTGTGACAAAAACTATGGCAGGAATATCAAGATTCCCAAAAGAAGAGACAATATTTTCCTCCATTACCATCCACTTTAAAGGTTTCAAAAGGCCCTTTAACAAAGGTTGGTCCGGTGTGATATTTGGTGACACGATCACTTCAAAAGACCCTTGTTAGTCTAGCTTTTTCCTTAGCGGTGGCAGGAGTAGCTCCAGTGTAACTGGCGGTAGGACAAGAAGCCTTCATGACCGGCAGAGCTCATGATCCTCCACTGTGTGAGAATATCAAAAACACACTAGGACTTTCTATTTTTTCAAAAATAATACACACTAGAAAAGTCCTTATAAGATAAAACACACAAACACTAAACTAGCTGGAAGAACGGTTACAACAACCAACACTAGAGCAACTTACCAGTGCAAGTGAAAATTGAACATGGAAGAACCCTCCAGGTATACTATGCAAAGAGTGGCCCGATGTCTGTCCTAAGTACCACAGTATACCCCTGCAGTCACCTGTGTATGTCCCTAAAAAAGATAGGCAACTAGGTTGCTAGTGTGTGAATAGTCACCAGGCGGGTACAGTCGACAGTCGAGTAGACCATAATGAGAAGGGTATCGAGCCTGAAACATATCAAGGGTATCAAAATAAAGTGCTCCATAATACAACTGAGGAACTCGAACAGATTCGAGACCCACAAAGCTTCGTGGCAAATGAAATCGATGGAATCCCAAGACAAACCCTCTATATGTGTTCTCCACTACGATTGGTCCTGCTTTAGAGGGGTTATCTCCACTACCCTTCTATACATGACCTCATGTTTATCCCTTGTGTTATAGGGGTTTCTTAGATAAATTTCACGATACTAGACTTTTAACACTCCCTAGCTCATACTTCAATTTTTTATTTAATGGCCTTGAAGAGTTTCCTCTCCAACCTAATTCAAGGCTCTAACCCTAAACTAGTTGGTTGACCCTACAAACATAACAAGTCTAATTAATTTTAGATTTAGCATTAATTTTTATGGATTGTCTTAAGTCAAAGGTTATGAAAGTGAAACTAGTGATGTTTGAGAGATGAAAGAAAAATAAATAGAAAGATGGAAACAAAATAACTTCTTCTTGACACAATTCTTAATTAACTTTTTCAAACTAAAATTTTCTAAGATCTTTGAACAACAAATTCAAAATAGGATTTCACTCGACTACGAGCTACTTATCATCTAAGTAAACCGTCAATAACTTATGAAAGAAAAGACTTTTCCTGGTTACTAATGCAAACCAACATTATTTAACCAAACAAAGAAATAAAATATTTTTTTTTTATTTGAATGCTCACAAAGAAAAAAGGAAAAATATCAACAATACTAAGAAAACTTTTGGCCTAAGATCAGATCACAAAGAGTCACTCTAAAAACAACACAAAAGCAGATTAAAAAGGACTCTCACACTTGTGTAAAAACCCTATAAAAGGAAAATTTTGAGGAAAACTTCTTAATGACAAAGAAAGCTATTATTGTGATCAAACCTAAGTTACTAACTGCTATGACAGAGACCAAAAAACCTAAGAGGGATAAAATTTTGACAAAGAAAAGGATGACTACCTCTCCTTAAAAAAAAAAATTCTCAACAGGCATGTTGTTGACAGTTCAACAGCCAGCATGTGCATGTGAGCTATGTAAGGTCATAGTACATGTTCACGCATGCAGACCTTGTGCAGGTCGCGTGTACTTCTGAAACTCTCAAAAATAAAAAGACAAGCAATCAGGCACTGGCAGAGATTACTAGTATTGAGAACTAGAAACTCTTAAAGACTCAAAAACTCACTTTGATAGAAAAAAGAAAACAATTCAAAGAAAATTTCATAGAAAAAACCAATATGAGGTGGAACCTAAGACATAAACTGCAAACATTAAAGACTACTTCTGACAGGGGAGAGGATGACTGTGTCTCTAAAAGAAATTTTCTAAAATCATACATGCAACTGACACTTCCTCAACTAGCGTGTACACATGGGCTGTGTGAAGGTAGGGCATGGGTATACGCATGCAGACCTTATACAGGCCACATGTACCTCTGTGAGTCCCAATAAAAAACAATGTAGTCAAGAAAAGAAACAAAGATAACTGGTATGGAAGACCAGAATCTCTGTTAGCTCAGACTTTTGAAAAAATGTTAAAAACAAGGAATGAAACCAGTTTTTAAAAATACCCAAGAAAAAGTATTCCCAGAAACCCTAGAGATCCCCAGTATGGTCGCTAATTCTATTTTGGGTGGGAATCCCTCCTACAGACTTAGCATTTAAGGGCTCTAATCATGCATGCAGAAAATGACCATTTCAAAGGCCTCTACTCTTTCCTATTCTCCCAACACAAAACCCCACATTCATGCAATGCAAAGGTGTAAATGAGATTCAATAACTCTACCTTAAGTCCTTCATTTGATGTCGATCCATTTTCTTTCACTCACTCTTTGATTTCAAGCCTCCTCCCAAAGCTGACCTACATTCACACATGAACAAACAAAAAGCTATGAACATGCATTTCATATACTAATTGTTAGGTTAGTTATGACAATATCATAAAACAAACATTCAACTTGAATGCATGATATGGCGAGATGGGAAAAGTATTCCTTTTTGTATTAATCTTCACAAAATTAAACTTACAATATGTGGTCAACACTTCTCCTGGGATCCTCTTCAACTGTCCTCTAATTGCTTTTTTGTATACTTCTCTTTGCACAAGGATGGCTAAAGGTTGGGACAAGGGGAATGCTCAATTGGGTATAGTCTCTTTACTATGATTTTCCTCTTTTCAAATGGGACCCTTACCCCTTCTTTTATAGTCTAGAAGGAGATTGGTATTTGGTCAAATGACAAGCCATGCATGGCCGAAAGGTTTAGTTAACTTGCCCAAAGCTATGTGTTCCATCAAAACTTTCCTTTTTCCATGCTTTTGTAGGTACACCTAGGTTGTATTGGAGAAGCTAGCATGTACACACATGCAATAATGGAGAAGGGTGCATGGGAGTTTATACAGGGGGTTTTTAAGAAGATTTGTTCAGTAGTGTTTTGGAAAAGAAAGAGTTTGAGATGGTCTGATGCCAGGTAAGTATGTCTGGTGCAATTTAGGGTTATAAAAGAGAGAGAGAGAGAGAGAGAGAGAG
>ML833130.1:17833-51796 GCA_009831015.1 Picea engelmannii
TTCCGACTCCACCCTTCAGATCCACTTGAAGGGTACAAATGGGCCAAATTCGAGCTATGGAAAAGAAGAGAAGAATTCAACTTTGAGAGAAAAGTTACTCTAGAGAAATTATTCACTTCACATTGAGTCTGCATCCCTTTGTCCTTTAAGTCTGAACACATTATTCATCCCCCAAGATCTTCCCTTATTGATTGAGAACCTCATTGTCTCTCTTATATGAGCTTGTCTTTGGTGCAGGATTGAAGTGGTGGAGGCCCAACTGGAAGGAACTTATTTTCTTGGTTCTGAATCATGCCGACATGAAAGTTTGTAACTCATTCACTTATGTTGATTACATCTTAATAGAAATACTCTTTTCTCTTCCAATTAATATCTTGCGAATATTTTAATTGTTATTACATGGGCATATCTGTTATGAATATTGATGGATTATGCTATTGAATGTGCTAACATTATATATTATCATCATATGCTTGTGTTTCTTGGTTGTTGAGGACTAGTTGCAGGTATATCGCTTTGGGTCAAGTGCTCAACGATAGACTTCATCGAACATCTAGATGAGGTAGGAATTTTATCTTGTCTTGCTAGCATATTTGTTTATATATCATACTTGAGATTTGATTTGATTTCTTCGATCATTTTCGTTTGTTGTGGTTTACCCCTAGCCATAGAGAGATTTTCCTCTTAACACCTTTCCCATTGAAACTAGTTTTGATCAAACTTGTTCAATGCCTATAAAAAGAGGGCATTAGCATGAACAAATAAGAAAAAAATTAAAGTAATGTTATGTTGGTTGTATAATTCTAAATAATCCTCATTTCTCCCAAGCTCATCCCTACTTTTATAACCATTGTTTCTTGGTGTATTGAACCTCTCATCCATGGAGAGATTTGTACACATCTTCATACCATTTCATTTCATTTTCATTTCATTTTGAGAGAAAAATAGAGGTTCTAGAAGAGAAAAAAAAACTCATTTCAAGGAGAAAGGAGAGATCTCATCTACTAACTAACTACTCTATGGTGTTGTACTCAAAGATTTTCCATTAATATAACATATCTCACCTTGTTTTATTTTGTGTTCTTGCATGCTGTACTTTTACTTCATTATTTTGTTTATATTACTTGTTTTATGGCATTCCATTAACACTAACAATTATCTATTATACTAGTTAAGCCTATGTTAACACTAAATTTCCCTTTTTACTCACCCAAATTGCAAAATAAGAAAAACAATAATAATTAAAAAAAACAATTCATAATTATATAATTAATAATAATTAAATAATTAATAATAACTGTACATAATCAATAATATTTTCATACTTAATAGTAATTGAATATGATGCAAACATAAAGTAGATATGACACAAACACAAATGAAATGCAACACAATAAGTTCTATATTTTGATGCTAGTGACAATATTATGATGCAAATATGATGTACTATGATCCTAACAAAAAACAACATACACACTTTTTGATGCCAACTCGATGCAAATGTGTTTTTTTAAGTGTTTTGTTTGCAATAATATGTGACACAATATGATTTCTTCCACAACGTGGAAGATAATTTTGCATCATAAATTCTTCATTCTCTAATATGAGCCTTCTAAGCCATACATTAAAAAAAAAAAATGATGTAGCATCCATTAAAAAAAAAAATTGATGTAAATCGTGTCACGCCCACGTGTTAGTGTTTTTGTGTTGATCGTTTTTTTTTCCCTATAAAAATATTCGGAAACAACACTAACACTAATGATGATGCTAGGAACTTGTATTATATTAGTGATTTTATTCATGTATTATACTAGTGATTTTATTCCATATACTAGATAAAAACAAGCATTCTTTTTTCAAATCATTATAACATGCATTTGATATTTTCTCACTTATAATTCAATATTAGGTAGTATACATCTATTTCTTTTAAAAATTGATAGAACTTGAACACACTTTTGATATGCTAAAAGTTGTGAAATTTTGGCTAAAACTCATAATTTGTGAATTCTTTAAAAGGGTAAACATAGTGTAATATTATTTTGAAGATAAGGATATATATTATTATATATATATATTTATTTTTGTTAAAACCGATGCATATAAGATTGTGTTCTCCAATATTTATGGTGAACATTAATTTTCTTATTTTCCTTTTTAAATAAATGTAATGTATTTTAGGTTGTCAACGTAGAAGGTTTAATGTATAATATGTTTTCAAAATGAAATATAATTTAGAAAATGATCAACAAAGGGGCAAACCAAAAGTATCAATTCCTAGAATAAAGTGACCATGTGTTCCTATAATATTGTCTTCAGTTCCAACAGATTGATCAACAACTATTTCAACAAAACGTCTAGGTAGAATGACATGAAATTATAGCCTTTCAAGGTCTTAATCAACACCACTGATGAGTGCATGAATGAATTCACCTACAAGGGAGAGAATAAGAAACTATTCTTAATGGAAATGTTATCCATGGTGCTCAACAAGATGAAGGAGATTACAAAATCATTTCTTGGTCAAAGTGTGAACAACGTTTTTGTCACTATTCCTACCTATTTCAAGGATTGATAGAGACAAGTGACCAAGGATGTCAATCTCATTGTTGGGGTGAATTTTTTGAGGATCATCAATGGATCCATTATTGTTTCCATTTCTTACGAGATTGATAAGAAATCCACCTCTACAAAAGAGAAGAACCTATTGATATTTGGTTTGCAATGATCGATTTCCAATGTCTCGATTCTCATGATATAAGAGGGGATATTTGAAGTGAAGATCATTGTTGAGTTAAACACGTGGGCGGAATTTCGATAATAGAATGGTGAATCACTTTATGGAGGAATAAGAGAAAGTATACAAAGGATATCAGTGGGAATGCCATGAATTATTTTAGGATGGGTTATAACTACTCTATAAGTGTTATAAGTTGATTCCCTGATTGATATATATGATAAATGAGGAAATTTAGAGGATGCATACCGAGTGTTTGATGAAATGACTAAATGAAAGGTGTTTTATAGAATGCATGTTATTATAATGTTGGACTGACCTTAATTTGAGAAGGTCCTAACAAAAAAGAAAGCTTTCAAATCATGGTAAAGTCTCCCACAAGGGATCTCAATGGACCAATGGTAGTTTATATTTATTGATAAGTAACTTGACGACAATTGTTTGTTGTTTGACAACTACATATGAAAAGAAAAGAAAAAATCACTTTGGTTTTATGTTTGCAAAAAGGAGTGATGGGAAATGGAGAACCTTCATCCTTAAAGCCTTGTTCTTCCGAGGATGTTGTCATAAATAAACCCTCTACTTCAGCACCTCCAAGCCTGCATCATCCTAGTGCATATATTACAGATAAATGAAAAGAGGTTACAATGATGGAGGTCTCATAGTAAAAAGTCACAAATCTCTTCGCATAATATGAATCATTTGTATTAATTTGCATATTTAATGGTTTCTCGTATTCTACATCAAAAGTTTACTAAAGAATAAATAACTCTATTAAATATGAACAAAGAACTATGAGGTATATCTATTCTCCAAATGTTTCTATATTGTTCAAGTATTAAACCTTGTTGATTCTAAAAAAAAAATGAGAAGGGTCCTTAGTTATAAGAAATAGTGATTCACCAATGTCCACCCTACCATTATGTTTGTTACCAAAATGCCAATGGGTTCACTTCCCAAATTCACTAACAATGTTTTGGCATTTAACAATTTTTGGAAATATCATGAAAACTTTGTGCAAGTACTTAAATATATTTCTTGATCATATTAAGTTGGGTTTTTCACATATGGCCAAATATGTTTTGATATTGACATGGTAAAATAAGTTCTAGAAGATGATACTACAAAGGAAAAATTCTAGATGGAGTTAAGTTTTGGATTATGAAAATACAACTTTTAGATGTTAGGTTTGCCAACAAATATGATATTTTCAAGAATATCAATGTTTCTCTATCAGTATAAATTGACTAATTAAATCTCCCCTCAAAAGATACAGAAGAAGACAAGAACATCAGATTTATTGGTAATTGTAAATGAATCCCAATTAATAGAAATGAAGAGACTTTAGAAATATGGAAATTAAAAAGAATAAAGAGACTTCATGAATATGAAACTTTTACTCATAGAAAAAGTTGGCACTGAATATCAATATCAATGGTGGAAATCCTGCTTTTAATTTACAATTAATCCTTGTCAAACCTTCTCTATAGGATGTATTGAAATTGAAATGAAAAAAAAAAGATACAAAATTATTTTTTATTAATATTTAATACTATTTCTTGTGTCGTGTGATTGTTTTGTATCATATATCTGTATTGATTATCTAGTTTCAAAATTTTTATCAGTAATCTTAAAGCATTTACATTATATAACTTACAACATTTACATTAATAACTTCCTTACTTTTAAATGAATAAGAAATTAAATATTTTTAACAAGGAAAAACTATCCTACTCTTCAAATTGGACCCCTACTTATAAGGAAAGAGAAAGAACCAGCGGCATAGTAAAAGGCATCAGAGGAAATATAGATTGTAGCAAGGTTCCAGTTGGAGGTAAAGGAAGATCCAGTTAGAGATAAAAATCCAGTAGCGGGGTATTGGATCGTAGACTAATTCTGGCAGCGCAGTTACAAATATTGCACGTCACAGCAGTGGGAAAACTATTCGATTTACTGGGTTGTGATAAAATATTGAACGATTTATAGATGCAAAATAAGACAGTGTTATGCTTAGCACATAAACTCAGAAATACATGTGAGCATGACAACTCTCAAAATATTTGATATATATTAAACTTCGGGTTGTGTGTTAATACTGAATACAATAAATAAGATGAACTTAAGCTTCAACTACTTCTAAGCAACTTCTGCAACTTACAAAGTACACATACTTTTGCTCTCATACTTCTTCAACTACCTTCAGTTGCTGCTATGCTATCTACTTTGTTCTCTCTGTTCATCTGCATGTCGACTTCCTATAAACTCTGACATATATATATATATAAGACTAAACTTCCTGTAAAAGTAAAACTAACTCAACATTAAAGTTGTCAATATATTCTACTGACTTCTATCTTCTTAACTAGAATCAAGAAAGATAAAATCCGCTCGAATAAATAACTCCCATTCTTACCCACTCACAAAACAAAACAAACTTGAGGGCATTAATAGAAAATATATTATTTGCGGTCACAAAACAAACTTATTTGCAGACTTACTCACAGACAAATCGCACAAAACAAACTTATTTGCAGACTTACTCACAAACAAATCACGGAGACATAAATGTTGGATAGTAATCATTTCACCGCCTGAAAAACAGTGGATTGGTGGTCGTCTTGACTCTTCAAGACTCAAGGATTAAGCACCGATTCACTGACAGCTCAAGCGGTGGCTGCCTTAACCTTTGCAGGGCACGAGATACCATTACCGCTTAATTAAATATTTTTATAAGATCAAAGGGGCATTTTTGTTTGTATAAATACCTTAAACGGATTGTAAGAGTGAGAGCTTGAAAGCACATTGAAGATAATTTGCCATGTTGTATTCGGAGGTGTTCTCTCTGTTTTTACCCTGTTTTTATTAATTTTGTAAACTCATCTCATTTCTTGATCGAATTCGCTATATTGTTTTTTTTCAATTTCAGTAAACGTTGTAATTATTTTGGTTCTTCCGATTGTGAACCCGGTTCCACATTGATTTGGAGCATAGCAAATCGGGGTTTTCTTTTTCGTCTTATCCACTGGCTTGTGTAATAGAGCCGCTCACCTTCCAATCGTCGAAAATTGAAGTGGTGAGCCCAAAGCCTATTCGCATTTCGTGAATCGACAATTGTAGTTTTGTTTTTTTTCTGCGTTGAGTGTATGCAAACCCCGAACTCTGATCTGCCTGAGCCCACAGATTGATCACATTTCGTGATTCGACAATCATCGTTGTATTTTGTTTTTGTATTGAGCGTTTGTAAACGCCGAAACCCGATTGACCTCTATTTTTTCACATTCGATATCAGAGCCTGAGGAGAAGTCCCAGCATAATCCTCCTAATTTAAGAGGTAGCAGCAACAAACCCTAACAGTAAGAAAATCAGAAGTATGATAAATCCAAAGTACAATGTTATTATTGTAATAAGTTTGGGCATTTTGCTAACAAATGTTGGAAGCAGGCAGATGCTGGAAAGCAGTTTGCACATATCACAAATGATTCTGAGTATGATCAAAATCCTGTGTTCTTGACTTGTAATGTCACTTAGGAAAGTGTTAATGATATTTGGTTTTTGGATAGTGGTTGCAGTAACCACATCAATGGTAATAAGGATTTATTTTCTTCTATTGATACTAGTATTCAGTCTGAAGTAAAACTGGGAAATGACTGTAAGGTTACAGTTAATGGTAAAGGTGTAGTTCCAGTTTACACTAAGAATAATCAGAGAAGAAATATTTACGATGTTTATTTCGTGCCTTGTTTAAAATGCGATCTTATTAGTGTTGGACAGTTGTTGGAGAAAAGGTACAGAGTGTTCTTCAAGAATAAGGTATGTACAATCTATGATAAATTACCCAGCAAGAAGTTGATTGCAAGAGTAGAGATGACTAAGAATAGAATGTTTCCACTTGTTATGAGAAATGATTTGAGTGGTTCTTTGAATGCTTATAAATCTAGAAGTTTAGATGAATCTTGGTTATGGCATTTGAGATATGGTCATTTACATTTTGGTGGCTTAGATCTATTACAGAAGAGGCAGATGGTAAAGGAGTTGCCCTGTATTCAGCAACCTACAAGTTCTTGTGAGAGTTGTATACTTGGGAAGCATCAAAGAGAGAAATTTGTTTCAGGTGTTTCCCACAGAGAAAAAGCTCCATTGGAAATTATCCACAAGAATTTGTGTAGACCTATACAAACACCTTCTTTGAATGGTTGTGTTTATTTTATGAATTTTATTGATGATTTCAGTAGGAAGACTTGGTTGTATTTGTTGAAGCAGAAATCCGAAGCCTTTGAATTTTTCAAGAGGTTTAAGTCTATGGTTGAGAATGAGAGTGGTCGGACCATTAAGATCCTGAGGTCTGGCAAAGGAGGTGAGTATAAATTGAATGAATTCATTGAATTTTGTGTTTTTCATGGAATTAAAAGGCAGTTTACTGCTTGATATACTCCATCGCATAATGGAGTGGTTGAAAGGAAGAATCGAACCATCAGGAATATGGATCGAAGCATGTTTAAAGAGAAGCATATTTCAAATGAATATTGGAGAGATGCGGTTTCTTTCTCTGTCTATATCTTGAATATAATTCTGACCAAGATCGTGAGGAATCGCATTCCTCGAGAAGCCTGGGACGGTAAGCCTTGCAATGTATTTTATTTCAGAATTTTTGGATGTGTAGCATATGCGCATGTACCTGAAGAAATGAGGAGGAAGTTGGATGACAGAAGCAAGAGATGTATCTTTCTTGGATACAGTGAATATTCTAGGGCATATAGACTCTACAATCCCATCACCAAGAAGTATGTAATTAGCAGAGATGTTCAATTTAAGGAAGAGGAAGCATGGGATGGAAGTATTGATCAGAGGGAGTTGTGTTACCCCGTGAAGATGATGATGGAGCTGAGCATACTAAAGGAGGTGGATAGTTGGTTCCACATGCACATACACCTGTTGCGAGAAGTCCTATAAGGGAAGCACCAGATTTTACCCCATCTCAATTTAGAACGCCCAGAACTCATGAGCATGGTGAGCCATCTGGACATGGTGGACATCAAATAGATTCACAGGTAAGTAGTGAATCGAATCCTACTTTAGCTTCATTGAAAAATAGATTTAAAGGTCAGAAGACTAGAAACTTAAGAAAATTATATGATTAGAATGAAGAAGTAGATCAGATTTCAAATTTTGCATTAATGGCATGTGATCCTGTAAGTTTTAATGAAGCTACTAAAGAGGATGTATGGATAAAAGAAATGGATGAGGAGATTGATTCCATTGAAAGAAATAACACTTTGGATCTTGTCGATTTACCTGAAGGTAAGAAGAGCATTGGTGCTAAGTAGGTTTATAAGACTAAGTTGAATATAGAAAGTGAAGTTGAAAAGTACAAGGCAAGACTTGTAGCTCAGGGGTTTAGTCAGAAACCCGGTATTGATTACAATGAAACCTTTTCTCTTGTAGCAAGGATTGACACAATGAGGATGGTCTTAGCCATTGCAGCTTAGAATAAATGGATCATGCATTAGATGGACGTTAAGTCTTCATTCTTGAATGGATGTTTGGAAGAAGAGGTTTATGTAATACAACCTCTGGGTTATGAGATTGATAAGCACAGAGATAAAGTTTACAAGTTAAGGAAAGCATTATATGGATTGAAGAAGGCATCCAGAGTTTGGTATACCAGGATTGATGAGTACCTGGTTAGTGTTGGATTCAGCATAAGTCCAAGTGAACCAACTCTATATACAAAGGTAAACCAGGAAGGTAAAATTTTGATTGTATGTTTGTATGTTGATGACTTGATTTTTACTGGAGATCTATCTGTAGATAATTTTAAAAATGCCATGAAAACAGAGTTTGAGATGATTGATTTAGGGTTGATTAAATATTTCCTTGGAATTGAAGTGGATCAATCTGATGATGGCATTTTCATTTGTCAAACTAAATATGCAAATGAAGTATTGAAAAGGTTTAGAATGTTGAATTGTAAACCAATTGCAACACCAATGACAACTGGTACCAAACTTAGCAAATATGATGAGGGATCATGTGTTGATCCAACTCTGTATAAGAAATTGGTTGGAAGCCTTATGTATTTAATAGCAACGAGACCTGATATTATGTTTGTTGTAAGTTTAATTTCCAGATTCATGGAGACTCTGAAGAGTACTCATTGGCAAGCAGGAAAGAGGATCCTGAGATACATTGCTAGAACAACTGATTTTGGTATCCGATACACATCAAACTTGAACTTTGAGCTGATCGAATATACTGATAATGATTTTGTAGGTTCCATTGATGATAGGAAGAGCAGATCTGGTTATGTGTTTAGTCTTGGATCTGGAGCATTGGCATGGGCCTCAAAGAAACAACCCATAGTGGCTTTATCTTCTACTGAGGCAGAGTATGTTGCAACAACAGCAGCTGCATGTCAAGTTGTATGGATGAGAAGAATCTTTAATGAATTATTGCATGAGAAGAATGGTGCAACTCAGATTGTTTGTGATAATAAGTTTGTCATTGCATTATCAAAGAATCACGTTTTTCACAAGAAAAGTAAGCACATTGATACAAAGTATCATTTCATTCGAGAGTTGGTAAATGGTAAACAAATTTATGTTCAGTTCTATAGGTCTGAAGAACAATTTGTAGACATATTTACGAAGCCTTTGGGAAATGAATTGTTTAAAATTCATAGAGATAATATTGGGGTTTGTAAGCTATAATGCTTTGTTAATAGCAATCTTGTATTACATACTTTTTTGGTTGTTTTGTTTTTGAAATGATTAAGAGGGAGTATGTTGGATGGTAATCATTTAACCGCCTGAAAAACGACGAATCGATGGTTGCCTTGATTCTTCAAGACTCAAGGATTAAGCACTGATTTACTGACAGCTCAAGCGGTGGCCGCCTTAACCTTTGCAAGCCACGAGATACCATTACCGCTTAATTAAATCTTTTTATAAGATCGAAGGGGCATTTTTGTTTGTATAAATACCTGAAACTGATTGTAAGAGTGAAATCTTGAAAGAACATTGAAGATAATTTTCCATTTTGTATTAGGAGCTATTCTCTCCGTTTTTACCCTATTTTTATTAAGTTTGTAAACTGATCTCATTTTTTGATCGCATTCGCTATATTGTTTTTTTTCAATTTCAGTAAACGTTGTAATTCTTTTGGTTATTCTGATTCCACATTGATTTGGAGCATAGCAAATCAGGGTTTTCTTTTTCGGCTTATCCGTTGGCTTGTGTAATAGAGTTTCTCACCTTCCAATCACCGAAACCTGAAGTGGTGGGCCCAAAGCCTATTCACATTTCGTGAATCGGCAATTGTAGTTTTGTTTTGTTTCTACGTTGGGTGTATGAAAACCCCAAACTCCGATCTGCCTGGGCCCACAGCTTGATCGCATTTGCGATTCGGCAATCATCATTGTATTTTGTTTTTGTATCGACCGTTTGTAAACGCCGAAACCCGATTGACATCCGTTGTATTTTGTTTTTGTATCGAGCGTTTGTAAATGTCAAAAACCGATTAACCTCTATTTTTTCACAATAAATCTCACCGAACTGTTGTTGGTTGTTCGATAGCCATGCATCTTGTTCGGATACGGATACATGACCGGTCGATCTATAAGTCGTTTGGGCAACAGAGCCAATTGTTTACCTAGTGACTGCAAAGGCACTTGAACACCCAGTACATGTTGCACTTGACCCAGTCCTAGTTATTTATAAAACAGATTCACGACCACTAGTTCAAGTATGAGCTTTCCTTCGTCTTGCTCCAAGAGAAGATGTCAACCTAACTGAAATCCCCCAATTATTCTTTCCAAGGTTCTATTTATTGTTTCGATACTCGTTGGATGGGAGTCGATCTTAATTTTAGAAACAACATTAAACAAGAAGTAGAAACACATTTTGGCGTATCATCGCATACAAATATAAGGAATTTTCACCAAAATGAAATTGGGTTTTGTCCATTGAATAGGATATTGGGATGATTGGGTCTCAAACACCAATTTAGTGTGGCTTGGCGGTGACCTTAAAAATAGATTATTATTATTATTAACAGAAAATCCATTTTATAAATCCAAGCTTACAAGCATCTATGGTGGTATTATATTTAACCGAAGTAAGTAACTAGCACAGCCGACTCGCGGTTGGAAAACGCCGAAAGGTATCAGCCACTAATAACACTCCCCGCACAGTAAAAACTCTCAATTACTGATAACACTCTCCGCACAGGTGCGGGGAGTGTTATCAGTGGTCGATACCTTTCGGCGTTCTCCAGCCGCGAGTAGGTTGTGCTAGTTTAAATACAGTGAAGTTTACAACCAGCTTGAATAATCTTCTCCATTTTACTGTCAGTAGGGCTCATTGAACGCTTTAGATCGTCGATTCCATCTACACTACCATTAGAAAGAACATATATGTATTTTCCATCTGCACTACCACTAGAAAGAACATATATGTATTTAACATGTTTTTTTGTTGAATGTATCCTCAATTAACATTAACCCTAAACCATCGACAACTTAGCACTGATTCTAATTACATAAACCGTCGGCAATGACCACATTCCATGTCTCGACCTCTCATTTGAAATCTAACTCTCTACTAATTGAAATTGTGTAAACCTAAATTGTTAGTAGCTATAAATCAAAAACCTAAATCAGAAATCAAAATGTTAAACAATTAGCAAGCCATGAACAATACAAACCATACAGAAAATCCCAATTCTATCTAAACTGATGTCTTTATTTAGGAGTCCAGGTTATGGCCATGCACAACCATCCATTAGGTTTCGAGAAACATACACTTGCATATGCTCATAGCTATAACTTCCGGAAGACTAATTGAGCTCCATGCTGAGGATGAAGCATCATAAGAACAGTCGGTGCATGCCTGTAATAAGGAGAAATCTGAAAAGAGAAGCATTGCAAAACCATGGCTAAAGCCACCATGGCTTAAAACATTGTAAAATTTCGCCCTATGCACGTCCTCGGACCAACGCCGAATGGAATGAATGCAAGTGGATGTTTTGCAGCCTGCACAGATCCACTTGCAAACCTTCAAGGATTGAATTCGTTCACATCGTCATCCCACAAGGCCTGATCATGGTGAATGGCCAAGATCGATATCATTAACTATATCCCTTGTGGAAAATTAAGCTTTCCAATCATCATGGCTTTGTCAATTCTTCTGATCAAAGAAACTACTGGCATAGCCTCCAAGACTCTTTCACAATCATGTCAACCTGCAAAAATCAAAAGAGAAAACAATGGACATGGATAAACCATCATAGAATAACGATATAAGGATTAAAACCATAATCATAGTTCAATATTGCACGCCTAATCAAATCCCTGATCAAGGTAACATACAAAGATTAAAATCGGGAGGTTCACAATCCCCATGTCACAGACAATTAAATCCAGGATTATGAGACTGAGAGAGTATATCAGGTATTTAATTAGGTGGCAGTTAAATTGAGGAATATCTTACAATTCTTAGTCCGCTCAACTACCATCAATCCGAGACTGAGAGAGTATATCAGGTATTTAATCAAGTGGAATATCTTACAATTCTTAGTCCGCTCAACTACCATCGATCCGGCCATAATATGAAATGCCCAGCCAGCCATAATATGAAACGCCCCGCCAGCCAGATGCCAACTACCATCCATCCGAAAAAGAAAGATGCGTAAAATAAATAGCTGAGGAAGTTGAAGTGGATCTAGTGAGCTTGGACACCTGCTCTACATCCATATTTTCCATTCATTTTTAAAACAAAATAATTAGATGAGGTATTTGAACGTGGCAAGATATTACCTTAATCACATAATTCATTGCTAATTACCTTTATGTGTTAATCAATTAGACAAGATAGTAATTTTTTAATCAGATTAAGTAAATGTGAAAAAGTAAACACAAAAACGTACATGCAAGAAAATTATTATTTCAAATCAGAACCCTCCATTTAATGTGACGAGATCATTTAATGATCCTGTCCATAAAAAAACATTAAGAATTAAAAACGCATTTAATATGCCCATCTCGAATAGGTGTACGCTTCGGCGTAAATATTTCGCATTTAACTATAAACAAAATTAAATAAATTCGAACACTCATCTTTAATCATTCTTATCAGTATAGCTCGTTATCGATAGCGTAGTTGACGGCGGGATACCAACTTTATACGATTACTCATGTAGATATGGAAACCCTTGGTTATTTTTCAACATGCTAAAATGTTCAATGTGCTCTCTGCAACTGCTTGCCAATATAGGGTAATCACATTCAAATGCAGTTTATTGCTTCCTTGTAGAGCTTCGCTCACAGCCGATCGGAAATCAACTTGTTACAAGGAAAAAATAATCCTAAAATAATGGAGAAAACATTCTTCCAATATATTAATTGGGCTTTCTGCAGCTTTTGCGGATTTGTCCACTGGTGCCCGTTAGGGGGCTGATATTACCCATATTCACCATCGCGGCTGTGAAGTCCTTAAAGAAGGTGCTCTGATCGCTGCTGTAGGTAGTAACCTGGGAATCTGTAGAACCTCCATTAAACAGCTGTTGATCGGAGCGTAGAAGTCCCTTCTGGCTTCTCAGATTACTGTAATACTGGTTGTCAAATGTGGTAGGGGTGATCACATCTAAGGGCGAGAGGGTGTTGTCTCCACCAACGCTTGGGCAGTTTGCCTTCACAGAAGCGGCAAACATAGCGTTAACATTGGATTCGTTGTAGATGCGACTTCTGAATACGGTGCACCGCGCTTGACCAATTGTATGAGCACCTGTAACAACAACAACAATACTTAATGTAAGAATTAAATTTAAAAGATGAAGTTTTAGGGTTTATTACCATGAGGTTGGAGAGTGTGGCTGCATGCAAAACATTATACCTGAGAGTGCAACGAGGTCCTTGGTAGAAAGGCCATGAGCTTGAAATGATGAGATGAGTACGCTGAGACTGGAATCGGGAGATGGAATGTTGTCGTTTGCAGCGCTTTTATTTGCCGTGTTCGAGTCTCGCCTTCCCAACATTACTGTCCATGTTGGGCCTCCCAGCTAACAAATTTCAATCAAAGATCATTAGAGAAAATTGATTAATTCGGTACGTCCTCTGAGATGAAATGAGATATTGTATTTATAAGTAAAACCTAATTCAATGGGATATGAATGAATGATTACTTCAACAACAGAATCACGAGCAGCAATGGTGAGAATGTCCGCACACGACACGACTCCACTGCAGGCTGCCTCCACTTGAGTTTTGATGGTGTCTATTACCTCGAATCCTCTCGCTGAATTGGCGTTTGGGCCGGCAGCCTTTTCTCCGGTTATATTGACGGAGTCGTCCAACAGTATCGAACCATCGCACCCCTGTAGAGAACCGAACCCAAAACTCAACATGACGAGACGAGCACAGCAGAAATGATTAGCAAACGAAAATCATACTTACATTAACGAAGCAGTCGTGAAAATGAAGGCGGAGCAAGGACGCCCCCATTCTTTTCTCCTTAGCGACCGCTTGCTTCACGGCTGCTTTCACTATCGACTGCACCCTCGGACACGATTTGTCATAAAACGTTGAGCTCAGCTGCCCATACACGGCGTTTATATTAATGGAGGATACAAACATTATTGCAATGCAAACGAAAGTCCTCGACATGGTAAGCTGCCCGTTTCTAGCTCTGAAATGAAGATAATGAAATTAAACTGAGTCAAATGTGGGGGAATTTGTGTGTGGACAGTTGAGGGTGGCAAGGCTTCTTATGGAAGTCGAAATCCAATTTAAAGTTTTAAGAGGTTTCTTTCTCATGTCTAGCTAGCTGTAGCAACCGTCACAGACAGCGAAGTAATGTGGTGACGCGTTTTGTGGGAGAATCAAAGACGGCAAGTGGATGGAACGAATCCAGTTTGCACAGAACTTCAAACGTTTGCGGTCCACTCGGATTGAGCGAAAAAAAATTATTCTCCATGAGAATTGAGATAATATCGGTGAAAGGCAGACAGTTATCGAAGAACTCGGAATTTACCTTCATAACTTCTCTAACAATCTAAAAACTTAAAATTTCTTCTATAAACTACATTTTTTGGTTTTTAAATGTTATTTGGCTTATCTGTTTTCATGGATGGATGCATCTAAATGGATTTTCGTTCGACCTATTTTTGGATTGGCAAAATTCAAACGTTTGCCGTCCACGCGGATCGGCCGACAAATATTTATCATCCATGAATGAGTGCAGAGATGAGGATCGAGATAATGTCGGTGAAAGACAGCAAGTTATTGACGAACTCGGATTTTACCTTCGTAACTTGTCTGGCAATTAAAAAAACACATTTTATAAACTACAACTTTTTGTTTTTAAATGTTATTGGGCTTATTTGTTTTTATGGGTAGATACATCTACATGGGATTTTCGTTTCGGCATATTTTTGGATTGGAAAAATTTGTGTTGTGTTATTTATAACACAACCAATGAAAATGAAAATCTCGGTTCACAATTTGGATTTTCTTTTCTTTGAATCTTGTAAACAGTACGGTTGTCAAATAATTGAGAACAGAGAGGCATAAATTTTTGACATGGCAACTAATTTATTGCTTTTGTTTCATTCGTCGACTTTTTCAACAGAATCCAAAATATAGGCAGTAGTTTAAACGTTTTATATTTTGGATGTTTTTCGCAATTTTTTTAGTTGATTTTGTCCGTTGGATATTTAGATTTGAGTTTTGAGTGATTAAATTTGTATAATCCAATACTCCAGAAATTTTTCAATACACTCAATCCATTTATACATTCAGAAATACAATTTAACTCAAAATAATTATTGAAAATAAAATAAAGTAAAAGCTATTCAAGTTATTCCTTATAAAACATATGGTATTGTATTAGCTCTGTTGATTCAAATTTTGTTTTTTCTTTGAATGATATGTGAACACTATTGTGCTATCAAATACTGGAGAATACAGAGACATCCATTTTTTTCACGGAACAAGTAATTCGTTGTTTTTGTTTCATTAGCTGACTTCTTCAACAAAACCTCCCGAAATAGCCATTGGAGATTGCGTAACGCCTATTTAGCTGATTCCCCGTGAGTTAATTCTCCTCTATATTGTCGATTAATGGAGCACAGAGAGACATCAATGTTTGACTCAGCAATTAAAGTTTTGCTTTTATTTCCGATAATATCGGTGAAACACAGCCAATTATCAACGAACTTGGACTTTTACCTCTGTAACTTGTCTCACAATCAATAAACATACCAATTTCTTTTATAAACTACAACTTTTCGTTTTTAAATCTTATTTGGCTTATTTGTTTTCATGGATAGATACATCTACATGGAATTTTCGTTTTGGCCTACATTTGGATTGGCAAAATTTGTATTACGTGATTTATAGCAAAATCAATGAAATTGAAAATCCCATCATGACACATACGATTCAAAATTTGAATTTTTCAAAAAAAACTTATATATACTTTGTTTGTTTGTTAAAGGTTCTATTAAAACGTTTTATGTTATATGTATTGGTATTTTCTTAGGAATTTGGTAAAAATTTGGGTGAATTTATTTAAATTTTTGTTGTTTAAATTGTATTTTTAAATTTATTAGTGAATTTAATCTTTTAAAAAATCTAGAAATACTAGAATTATATAAACTTAACTACTTATATCTATAATTTTAACCATTTATAACCAAATTTGAAACAAAATCTACATAAAAATTAAAAAACTTAAAACTAAATAACCAGATTTCGAACAAAATCTACATAAAAATAGAAAACTTAAAACTAAGCGTTTGTGAAATAAGGGAGGGTAGAGAGATCAATTTCGTTTAAACTACGCTGTTGTGAAATAATGGATGGTAAAGAGATCCATTTTTGACATGGAACTAATTTATTGCTTTTGTTTGCTTGGTCGACATCTGAACATTATTGTACTGTCAAATACCGGAAAATACAGAGACATCCATTTTTTCATAAAGCAGCTAACTGATTGCTTTTGTTTCATTAGCTGACTTCTTCAACAAAAGCTCCCGAAATAGCCATTGGAGATGACGTAACGCCTATTTAGCTGATTTCTCGTGACGTCAATGGAGTTTTAACTAGTTCTCTTTTGTATGATCAAATAATGGAGAATAGAGAGACATCAATGTTTTGACTCAGCAATTAATTTAGTGCATCTATTTCCTTAGGTCACTTCTTCGACAAAACCCCAAAATAGCCATCGGAGATGACGTAAGGTCTACTGTTCCTGTAACGTTCCCTTTTCGCAGACGCGCAAATTATCGTAGGATGGTTGACAACGCCATCACAAGTAACTAGGGTACGTCCGATGTCGCTGTAATGAGATGTCTAGTATTCTTTTATAAATTCACTTTATATAATTATTTTTTATTATTGGATATTTTACTATGATTAAATGTTTTTTATTAGTGTCTGCTGAGTAGAGAGACAAATAATTAGTTGACTTCATATTAGTTTGTCCTTTAACTAATTTTGTTTTGGCATAATCTCTATTGTTATATTGTTCTAAGTAGAGAACTAAAAACATTATTTTTTATACAATAAAAACATGATCTCATTGGAGAATAGATTGAAGTCTTATTCCGAGCTTAACTATTCTCAATGTTTTAAATATTAACATATCCAAAGTTTTGATTATCTACAATCTTTTTAAATTTTAATTATTTTTATTTAAATGTTTAGATATCCAAAGTTTTGAGCATAGAAAATCAATTTTATTATTAGTTAACTTCATATTAGTTTGTCCTTTGACTATAATTTTTTTTCATAGTCTCTATTGTTCGAACTATTATTATTATTAAGTACTTAAAGAGACATTTTTGTTATTACGTACATTCTTTTTTAAATGTTTACATAAGGCGAGGCTCTTGAACAGTCGTGACAGCCTTAAATGTTTACCTAACAGGCCTAACAACTTTAAATATTTACTTAAGAGGCCTGTTACAATACATTTTCCTCCGATTTTTTGATACAATATTGTCTGCAGTGAATTTGGGCAATATTGTTCTCCATCAACATTACTGGTTCATTGGTTGTTGCTTGCTCGTTGGTTCATTGGATGTTGCTTATTGTTGTTTGCTTCAACTTTGCAAAGTTGAGGTCTTGCGGCTGCAGTTGGACCTCTTGGTGCTTGTTCATTGGTTTTTTGTTTGTTCCCTACTCTTGTTTGCTTCTACTTTTCAAGGTTGAAGTCCTGCACCCGCAATTCGACCTGTTCTTGCACTTTGCAGGGTTGAAATCTTACACCCTTGTTTGCTTCAACTTTGCAAGGTTGGTGTCCTGCATCCGCAAATGGACCTGTTGTTACAGTTTGTAGGGTAGAGATTCTACACCCGCAATTGGAACTGCACTTATGTCGTTCCCCATTCACGAGTAAATTTCAGTACCATGGTTCAATTCCTATTCGTTGTTTGTTGTTTACTATTTGCAGTTTGCAGGTAAGAATTTTCAATACTAGGAAGTGAGGAAAATCAAAATAAATGTAAAAAAAAACTTGAAATAATACCTGAGTGAAAATCCTCTTGCAGAACATCCTTATATGTGACTACTAGGACCAAAGAAACAGGAGTGTATTGTTATCCACAAAAGTGTTGAACAATAAATCTTGTCGCCTTTGAATGTCAATGTTGGATACAGAAGCCACCTCTGTCACAGCCATAGTGACATATAAAAAAGGAAATGGGATTTTCTCCTCATATTTTTGTTCATGAAAACCATATGTTTAGTGCATTTTTTCAAGTTGTCCCCTTCCAATCACATATACCCACATTCATGTCCTGGACATCATACCATAGCTCTTTGGAAAATGGCAATGCAAAGGGATTTTCCAAATGAATTCAGAGTTTTCATTGTGGACCAAGCATCTACAAGGACCTTGCCATCCCTTATTTGCAGGTTATAACAAGGAAAGATTTTATTCTCTGAGGAAAAACCACATTTAGTTGTTGGTTTTATGTTGGACTTTGGTTCTTCCAAAGGATATTCTATCACCTTTTTCAGATCTACACCTTGTCTTGTGGAAATGATTCTTTGTAACCTAAATGGGTAATTCATTGATTTGTCTGAGACTAAGTTTCTGAGTGCTCAATTTTAGAATATATTCTTCATCTTGTAAGATAATTGAAACCTCTTAGAATATATTCTACGTATTGTAAGATAATTGAAACCTTAAGAAGTTGTGCTACGTGTTGGTTTCATTCCTGTGGTAAAAGTCCATAATGTCTAGTTCTTCCGCTTTTGTTTATTTGAAAGATCATCTATGTGAGTTTTCTGAGTGGGAGACATTAACAAGTCGTTTCAGAACTGTTTGGTGTTGACTTGTGAAGAGTGGGGATGAAAATAAATGGTGAATAGGATTGTAAAGCTATATACAATGGCTACTAAAATGCTTATAAGATGCACACCTAGAGTAATTTCAAAAATTATATGTCTTAAATACTCAGTCTTTGTACTGATCAAATTTATAGTGTTCTTTAATTTTCATTATCTCTTCTATATGGTTCAACGCTCAATATAGATTTGTTTGTTTATCATATTCTATAGCAACCACGTAGCATTGAATTTGACAAGAAGAAGGTTGAAGGATACATAGTAGAATTGGTATGCAGTTCCGAACTTATAGTTTTTTTTTTTCTTTTTTCTATTTGTGTATTATCTAGACATAGCTAAGAAACATCTTGAAAATCACAACTTAAAAGATGAAGGAAGTAATAGATGTTGAGTGCTATCAAATAGATACAGACTCCATTATACATGACAACATCGACCAAGTATTGCATAGCAATGGGATTTTTAGATTAGATGCATTCTCATATACTGTGGAAGATTGCCTCTTCGATGCATTTCAAGTTCTATTTCATTTCCGTTATTCCTCGACCGAGCTACGCAATGGATTGATAGATCATTTATTGGCCTGTTTAAAAAATGGTGACGTTGAGGCATTAGAGTCATATCAATACAAATTGGCATCTGATTTTCTTTGCCAATTGCATGGAATAAATGATGTCAGTAATTTTTTTTCAAAGATGTGGTTTTCTACATCTGCAACTTTGCCTCCACATGAGAGGGGACTTTGGGGAGATACATTTTGTATAGTGTGGATGGCCAAGTGGATGAATATATCAATTGGAATTTGGCCATTACCAAGAAAAAAAAAATATCTACTATTCAACAAAACTGCATCTAGGGATCCATATTGCATCTTGTTCCATGATGTCAATCCTCTAAGTGCTCATTATGAACCACTACTCTATAGAAAATTATCCATATGCAATCTTGGAGGACCTGATATTTACTTGTCCCTCACCTGCAAAGACCTTCAATCACATTGGAAACGAATTATGCATCATATACACTCCCATGGATTGCACACAACAACAACTATTACATCTACTTGTGGAGATAGATTGTTTAATGCAATTTTTTATTTGATAGAAACAAAGTTTGATGTTCACTCACTGTGCCTTTATAGTGTGCAATCCTTTTTCAATGCAATTATAAGTGGCAGTCAACAGGCGTTTAACTTCTTCCATCAACACCTTTTACCATATCTCATATAAAGTATGTCGATAATTGGAAGTTGGCAACAATACCTTGTAAACATGGCAATTCCATATGAGAAAGGAAATGTAGAGGGTGTCACATTCTATTTACAATGGATATCTATCATATTCAGAGTAAATATCCAGGTCTGGTCAACCCTGTCAGATGGTACTGTCCATTCCTAATTTGTCTTGACTCAAACTACGATCGAACAATTGACATCATATCGTCAAAAACAGATACGCTACACCTCTATTATCAACATTTGATAAGAAATACTTCTAGTTCAAGATCCATTATCCATGCCACCCAACCCGCATCGAATTTTCATAAGCGTCACATATTGTCTAGTCATGATGAAACTCATCCCACTTGTCATCAGGTCATACAGAGATTAAACAAAAAATGTAGACTAACTTATCACAACCTTAAAAAGGTCATACGTGAAAGAAATAAATACACTGGTACACTTCCTTCTAGACCTATGAGTTGTACAACTGGTCATAATGAGGTGAAAGGGAGCTCGAACAAGAAACAGAAACTCACGTATCACAACCTAAAAAAAATTGTGTGTGCACAACACGATCGCATTTTCACACTTTCTATTCAACACAAACATTGCATATCCAATGATAAAGAACATGACTATTTGCACCATCGAGATGGCAAGGAGGAACTTCTCATAAAAAATGTCAATTCAACCTTCAAAACGGCTTGTCAATAAGTGAAACTAGTTTCTAGTGGCAACCATAAGTTAACCTACCACATGTTGAAAAAATAGATGCGTGAGAGAAACAGGTGCAGCTAGATATCCCAAAATGGTCTTGATACTGACTGAGAGGGAATAATCACATCTCATGGCCTAGAGCCAACACCATGCACTTCTAGCATTGAAAACCAACAAACACTTACTACACATGCTTGTCTAGGGAAGAGAGATGCAAAACAGATCTATATGAGACAAATTAAAGACACTCCTTCCATTGCATGTGTGATTTGTGAGCAATTGAATTTCACAAAAAACACTAAGTCTTTCACCCCTGAGTTGTAAAAAGAATACCTCAGCTTGACACTAAATGATAGAACATTTTCTAGTAGCAATATTTGTCTTCCATGCAAACGATCACTTGAAAATGGAAAATTGCCACACTTTGCAACACCTGATCAAATAAGATGTAACACACCACTACCATATGTAAGTACACTTACATAAATTGAAGAGAGACCTGTGTCTTTGTGAATTGCATTTGCACAAATTAGACCCTAGGGCTATAAACGACCCCAGGTGGGCTTAACAGGATCAATTATTAATGTCCCTGTCCAACTAGATGTTTTGCAAAAATCCCTTCCACAGTTCATTAGCGATACAATGACAATTGTTGTAGCTCTCAAAAGATATTTGCAATACAAGAACACATACTAGACAAGTAAAGTCGTTTGCACATTGTCATGAAAGAATTAAAAGAATTATGTTCCAAGGCCCTGTACAAAACAAAAAACATCTATATAAATAATAACTGGAACAATGTTCTTGAACAAGGAAATGACAACTCTAAACAAACTTTTGACACTACTAGTGAATTTGATACAAGCGATGAATCATAGAATGAAAGACCCGCTGAAACATTGATACATGGATTCACTAACTCACAACGCATTCATGACTTGCAAGACAAGATTTTCGAAATTGCACACACTGAAGGGCAACGTCCACTTGGAATATTCAAGGGAAAATTTGCTAAGGAAATGAACTTCCCAACACTTTTCTATGGAGATCCACATCCCAGTGACATCATAGAACGATTCAACTACCAAAAAGTAGTTCGATGGGAACTGCTACATTCAAGCGGTGACTTCTCCTGTCACGTAACAAATTTGTTTTTCAAAACAATTTACATAATAATTGGAAAGTGATCTCTTGCATGTGGGTGCGCATAAGAAAATGCCAACTACAAGGAAGAAATTTATTGGCTAGAGATGTCAAGTACAAAGCAAACCTAGAAAAATTCATAAAATCTAATATTGGATACATAGGTTTCAAAAACATTTGCATCTCTCCTTACTACTTGCAACAAAACAAGAAAATTATATTTGCAATGATTCAACAATTGTGACCCCCAACTTTTTTCATCACATTTACAAGTGAAGAGCATCATTGGGATTTGTTGGTGTCTACGGTGTTTGCATTGTATAGGAAGAGGAAAAGGAAAAAACTAACTGATGCATTAGAAAATGATGACATTGGCTACCTCATAAGAAAAGACCCAGTGACATGTACTCATTACTATAGACATAAAATTAATGCTTTGAGGCAATTGATATGTCATGATGAAACATTCTTCGGAAAAATATCAGACTATTATTTTGTGACTGAATTCAAGAATAGAGGGAGTGAGCATGACGATGCACTGTTATGGATAGAGGGTGCACCGGTCTCTGGAAATGACAACAACTCACAGATCGAGCAGTTTCTGGACAAATACATAACGTACAACACAAATCATTTGGATCCAAAACTTTCCAAAGTTCATAGACATTATCATACAAGAAGCTGAAAAAAATGAAAAATTTAACATCGCAGATACAACTTCCCTATGCCGCCAATGAGAACAACAAGAATCATCAAAACAATTAGTTTAGAGGAAAATGTTCTCATTTAGAAATCTAGATCTTTGTTCGCATTTCTAGAACAATGAGAATTTGATGACTTAATGAGCTTCAAAGACTTCTTGGCAGAACTAAATCTAACAGAAGATGAGTAGATCCAAGTGATACAATCTACACTTACACAACCAACAGTTTCCCTTAAATGAAAATTTTCACATATTTTGAACAATAGTTTCTCCAAGGACATGCCAATTATGTGGAATGAAAATGCAGATGCACAGTATGTCCTAAATGCATGTGTTTCAACATCATATTGTACCTTGTACATGACAAAGGTTGACAAATCTATGAAAAGTGCATTCAGAAGAATACGCAGAGAACATGAAAAAAGTCATATTGATGCTATGAAAATGATACATACACTTGGAAATACATTACTTAATCTTCAACAAATGGTTGCTCAAGAAGAAGTCCACATTGCACTTTCCCTGCCTCTGAACTGTAGTTCAAGGAAATGTGTTTTCATAAACACATCTCCACTTGAGAAAAACACATTTATGCTTAAACCATCGTCTTTGCGAGAACAAGAGCCTGATAATTCAGAGGACATGGTATGTCGCTCAATTATTGATTATTACCTCCAACATCCATCTCCTATTAAGCATATCTACCTAGCAGAGTTCGTATCACATTACAAAAAAAATGGTACACCCATATCAAAAGGAAAAAAAACAAATGTAATACGCTTTGTCAAATACAACAAACACACTGACTATGAAAACTATTGTAGATAAAAAAATTTGTTGTACATTCCATTTGATAAAAATGAAAACAGATTAAAGCATAACTTCCCTACATGGGAAGCTGCATATATTGTTTATGGGACTACAATACAAACCAATGAATCTAGATTTACATACAATGTTAATTCAACATGGGGTGATTTAGAAAGTGCAGCTCATGAACTAGAAAACCCTAACAATATTGATGAGACATTGAAAACCCATAAAACAATTAGAACTCTCTGTGAATCCTATGACTTGCAAGCAGATTTTCCTTGTCCTCGAGTAGCCGCCATTGAAAAACGTATCAATCTTGGCTTTCAAGTCACAAAACATTCTTTCTTTATTGAAAATAACGAATACTAAAGAGTTAGACGATTGTTGAATCGAGAACAATAAGCAATCATAAAGGACATTGCAATTAAAAAATGCTTAAACATGCACACTCATGTGCACTTGTTCCTTATAGGTGGGGTAGGAACATGCAATACATTCACAGCAAAAGAACTATTCCAAATTCTTATACGAATATATGATTCAAACAATTCGACTGACCCTATGAAACCAAAGGGACTAATAGTTGCATACACAGGAAAAACTGCATATAATGTAGGTGGAACAACAGTCCACTTTGCATTTTTAATTCCTTTTAACAAGTCACATTCTCTTCAACTCAGAAAGGAAATGTTAGATACCTTGTCTAAGCTTTATGACGAACTACAACTTGTCTTCATAGATGAGGCATCTTTGATTGGAAGTCGCTTCTTATATTCCATTGACAATCAACTGAAAAACATAAAACATGTGCACACCAAATACTTTGGGGACATTGACATGATATTATGTGGGGATCTTTACCAGACGCAACCCATCCAAGATTCTTTGATATTTGAACAACCTACGGTCAATATGCAAAGAGTGATGCATGACTTCCAGAAATACAATATAAAATTCCTTGAATTACATACTACGTTGTGCCAGACAGATGAAACATTTATTGCAATTCTGAATAAAATGTAGACAAACAACCAAACATTTGATGGCTTAACATATATGAATTCAAGGTGCATGTGATCTGCACCAACATACCCAACCTTCCCTTACCTGTTCTACATGAATAGGGATGTTGCAATGCATAACAGGTACATGTTATCGCTCATTCCTGGCAATGATAACATCATCAATTCAATTGACCTTGAAAAAGATAACCATGGAAATGTACCATGTCATCAACATACAACCACTTTGCATTTCCAACTTGTCCTGAAGTTAGACATGCTAGTTGAAATATATGCCTGCAACTATGATTCATAGGATGGCTTGTGATGCAAGAGAATCCTTTCCACCTCGGCATGCACTAGCAATGCATCACTTCAGCATGCATTCAAGAAGGGAGAGTGGCGCCAGGCCTCTCATTTTTCCTTGAATTTAAAAATTCAATGTAATAAATTGTTATTAAATGTTGTAATGCTTGAGCAGAGTTGAGTCATACCTTTGTACAGGTTGTAGATAGAGTCACCTTTAATGGTTTATGGTAGGTTTATCTAGATCCGAGTCGGACTAGATTTTCATTTATTGGAATAATCCTTAGTAGATAGGCGTTTTGATGGTGATTGGACACCACTAGTGTAGTTTGGATGGAAGGTTCGATGAGCCCCTCTTGTATAAAGAATTGTATTGTATGTGCAAAAAGGTGTTCCAATAGTTGTTGAATATCTTGGTAACCCAAGGAGAGGAGAGAAGAGTCGAGACTATGTTGCAGTCTGAGATTCCACATATTGTAATTGACATTCATATTAATACAAAGAGAACATTTTTTCCTACATAAGATTGTATGTATGTTTCCCTATGTTTTATGAATGTTATCTGTGTGTTTATGAGTGTATGTTTTATATGCATGGGATATATTTCATCTGAATGGATAAGATAGACTTCACTATCTATCTGTCAGTTTGTTGATTTTTTCTGGGTTCTTTTAGGCTAAGTGCAAGGAGTGCATGACAGAGCATTGAGAACTCTGTGAGCCAGTACAAGGAGTGCACATATGAAATATTCTTCGAACTCAGAGGAGAACGTCTCAGGTGGGCACACCATAATAGTTTACAGAATTGGGAGGAGCCTTAGGGTTACTGAACACCATGGAGGAGAGTTTGTGCAGGAGTAAGCGTAGCCAGAGTTACTGAAAACTTTGTAAGCTCTATCAGGTGGACATTGAGCGGGTGGAAGGAGTGCATAAGAGAACTCTGTTTCGATTTCAAAGAGAAGAGTGTCAAGGAGAAGACACTACATATTTTTTGAACACTCTGTAAGCTCAGCAATGAGTTCTTTGAGCAAGTGTAAAGAGTGCACAGAGCCAACACCTTCTAAAGTGTTGGAGAAGGTGAAGAAAACAGAGTTGTTGAACACTCTATAGGATAGCTCTACAAGTGTGCATTGAGAAGATAAAGGAGATGCATCAATGAACCTGAAGGATTCAAGATTCAGAAGAAGACCTGTGCATGAAGTGCAACAAGCCAACACAGTTTAGACAAGTTTTGATAAAGTCTGAAGATTCATACAAGCACAAGGAGTGTGCATAGGAGAGAACTTGTTTCAAGTTCAAAGGCTCAGAAGAGACAACGCAGAATTCACGACGTGTGAACTTACCCGAAGTTCATAACAATAAGAAGAAGAGCACAGACCATGCCAGGAGGGCACCAGAAATCTTCTAAGGAAGCAGAAGGGTCGAGATCCTTCAGAATTTTGAGTAGGTTAACAAGCTCGGAAGAAATAGTGTAAGGTGTGCACAAGGGAGGGAACTGGCTTTAATTTTCCACAAGCTCAAGAGGGATAGCGTTCCTAGAAGAGAAGACGATACCTAAGTAGTTGAGCTCGCAGGAGAAGATTCAAAGGCTGAAACCTTTGAATACCTACAATTCTTCCAATTCGGGAGAAAGAAGAAGCTCAAGAGGAAGAGAGACAACAATCATTGGATCAAGTTGCAAGGAGAGATCTAGATCGTTGAATCCTATGTCCAGAAATCAGAAGGAGAGCGCAGAGGAGGAGAAAACATTCCAGCCATTGGATCTGAGTGCAACGGACCAACTACCGTTTGATCCAGTTAAGTGCATGAAATTTAACCCATTTTAAAGTGAACAATAGAGTGGACTCACCGAATTCCTGAAGTGGATCGGGACCGTCCATCATCCAAAGGGACAAGTGGCAAATGATCTAGAAGTTTAGAGCAGAGGCACTCTGGGAGAATCCAGGTGAGCACCAACCGAATCCATCGAAGCTCCGAAGCCCGTAGCTCATCCTAGTCCTTGATGCTGGAGAGGGACACATGGAGTGATATCTGAGACTCCAGAGGAATTTCACTACGGGAGATTTCAAACGAAGTGGTTGCAGAATCATCGAAGTCCCAAAGTGTTGAAATAGTTCCTAGCCATTGGCTCAAGAAGGCACGTGGTAGTATATCATTAACTCCATAGGAGAGGCACTCTGTATGGTTTGAAGTGTCGAGCTTCGAAAATACCTGAAGCCTGAAGTACCAAAGAAGATCTGAGCCGTCCATCAGTCGAGGACATGTGGCGAGAGATACTGCATCCCAGAGGAGCGAGTGCAGATGGGTGAAGAACTCCTGAAGTTGTGGGAGTTGAAGCAGATCTGGGTCGTCCATTGGCGAGGACAGGTGTTGTCAGATCCTACACTTCGGAGAATAGTCATTCCGGAAGAATTGAAGTGTGAAGGAACGAGGATTCACGAAGGTCGAAGTCCTGAAGTCATCCCAACCATCCATTGGAAAAGGAAGCGTGGCAGAAGATATGCCACTTCAAAGAAACGTCACTATGGGAGGAAAGCAGATTTGGTTGGAGAAAGAACTCCTGAAGGTTGGCGCGTCAGAGTTCATCTGAGCCATCCATTACAAAGGACGCGTGTCAACAGATCATGGAATTCGAAGCAATAGTACCCAAAAATATCCAAGGTGTAGAGGGGTGGAGAACTCCCGAAGGCCGGAGCGTTGAAATTCATATGAATCATCAAATCAGGGGGGATAGGTGTCAGAGGATCCCTCACTTGGGAGGTCATACACTTTGGAGGAATGTGGACTTGGGTGGAGTGAGCACTTCCAAAGGCTAGAGCGTCGGAGTCCATCCAATTCGTCCATCGAAATTGGATGGGTGTCAATATATTGCATACTTCAGAAGTTTGTCACTCTGGAGGATTTGTGTGGTGGTTGTTTTCATATTTTTTTGAAGCCCGAAGCCCAAAGAAACCAGGTCCGCTGATTTGGAAAAGGAGTAGGGACCATCAATCCCTCTCACGTCTTTTCAGAACTTCGCCAGTTCGAAGTTCATAAGAATTGGAGACAAGTGAAGTGAAAATGCTTGGAGCCCAGAGCTCTGAAGCACCCTTTGAGCAGGTGCTTGGTCATAGCTTGCGGTCACATGTAGTTTTCACCAGAGGAAAAGGGGCTAAAGCCTAAAAATCAAAATTGAAGACACGGGAAGCTAGGAAAAGTGCCCAAGAGGTTCAAGTTAGTTCAGACCTGTACCAGGAGGAAGAAAAGACCCAAAATCATTGGGTATCAGTAGATTTTTTCCACAGTTTGGCCCGGAGTCTCTTGGAAGGCTCTGTGGGTGTTCATAGGTCCTCGTTCACTGTTTCGAGTAGGGGGAAGAAAATAGAGGCATGTGGACAAGGTTTCAAGGTCGAGAAGAG
This sequence comes from Picea engelmannii, assembly GCA_009831015.1. Classification (NCBI taxonomy): domain Eukaryota; kingdom Viridiplantae; phylum Streptophyta; class Pinopsida; order Pinales; family Pinaceae; genus Picea; species Picea engelmannii. The sequence goes on from ML833130.1 coordinate 46,218, forward strand.
GCCCAAAGAATCGATATGACTCCATTTCTTAAATGATCCTAGATCGGGAGGTCACGTGGCCCTAGGAGGAAGAGGAGGGTCTACATCAAGTGGTATCAGATCCTATGAAAAGGTCATGCCTGATACCATCAAGTGGTATCAGAGCTTGATTTTTGATTTCAGACAATAGGCAAAGGAGAGAGGAGACAAAGGAGATAGTTTGATACCATCAAGTGGTAGCAGAGCTAAATTTCATCTGTAGACAACAGGTGAAGGAGGAGACAGAGTGTTGATGCTCTGTAAAAGAGTGTTTGCAAGTGTGCAATAGTCAATAGACAACCAGGTGGGTTGAGGACAAGAAAAAATGGCTATTGGAGGACATAAGCATGGTTGAAGAGAAGACCTCCAACAGATGCATAAAGCAGAGATGGACAAAGAGATGGAAGAGATCAGAGTAGAAATGGAGAGGCTAACGTTGAAGATGCAGCAAGAATCCTAGGTGCACTGGAAGTATGAATGGCCCATGAAGTAGAAATTAAAGTGACTTGTCCAGAAGTTGGTTTCCAAGAGGCGGCGCCAGGTGTTGAGAAGTTGGTTGAGGCATGCTAAAAACCTTAGTGACACAAAGGAGAAAATAGTTTATCTTTGTGAGCCAGAAATTGGAAAGAACCTCAATGATGAGTAAGTGAGATCAGTTGATCTCATAAAATGCCAGGAGGGGAGAGATGAATTTTCGTATTTCCAGGTGGGCAATGAGATGAGGCTAATGGAGGATCTCATGAATTGTCAGGAGGGCAGTGGTGAAAATTCAGATTTCTAGGTGGGAAATGAGAGGAGATCATTTGAAGATCGCATAGACTGTTAGGAGGCAAAAAGTAAAATCCCAAATTTCCAGGTGGGTAAGGGAGATAAAACGAGACTGTCTGAGAGTATCAAGAACTTAGTAGGAAGTTCAGATCAACAAGGGGTGCTAACAGAGGAGCATCAGAGGAGCGTTCTGATCACTTGGGGGATTCAAATATTCCTGCAACTAGCCAAGCAGAGGCTAGAATATGTGTTGCAGAGACAACAGAAGGACATTGGTTGTGACTATCATGGAGGAGATGGAGCAGATATTGATGTTTTCCCCAACAAAATAAGAGGAGCATTAAGATGAGTTTCTCACTCAGTGGGAGATAGAATTGGATATGTTGGAGGATTGGTTGAATAATCCAGAACCAAAGAAGGACTTCCTGAATGTAGTCATGCAAAGAGAAGGGGAATTCCAGTCTAAGGAGCAGATGGAGGAAGTTGGAGTTGTACCAGCAGAGGAGCTGGCAGAAGTTGAACTGTCAGAGGAGATGGCTAAAAATAAGTTCAGTAAGGAGACTACAGAATCTGATTCTGCAAGGAAGTGGAAAGTCAAGGCCATAAGTGATGGAGACAACATGGGAGATCATATTGATCTACCCATTGATAAGGAGGAAGTGCAACAGAGAAGATTGACAAGGATAATTCAACTGATAGATCAACTCGAAGAGGTCATAGAGGAAATCAGAGAGTTGATGTTGAATTCAGTAGAAGAAGCTATCAGCAAGAGGAGGTTGAATAGATGAAAACCTGCAGCAGTAGCAGGGAAGCAGCAGAAGAAACAACAATAAAGCAAAGGAGTAGGTGGACAGCTCCAGAGAGAAGTTTGGGATTCAGGAGGATTTCAACAGTGGAGAAGAGGAGCTCACGAGAAGGAGCTCATGATTTCCCTAGCGGTGGAGTATGATGAAGGAGCATCCTTTCCACCTCAGGATGCGCCAACAATGCAACACATCAACACGCATTCAAGAAGGGAGAGAGGTGCCAACCCTCTCATTTTTCCTTGAATTTAAATATTCAATGTAATAAATTGTTATTAAATGTTGTGAGGCTTGAGCAGAGCCGATTCATGCATTTGTACAGGTTGTAGATAGAGTTGTCTTTAATGGCTAGCTATAGGTTGATCTAGATCCAATTCATATTAGATTTTTATTTATGGTAATAAGCCTCAGTAGATAGGCGTTTTGATGGTGATTAGACACCACTAGTGTAGTTTGGAGGGAAGGCTCGATGGGGCATTGTATTATATGCCTGGAAATGGGTTCCGATAGTTTTTAGACATCTTGGTAACCCAAGGAGAGGAGAGAAGCGTCGAGACTCTAATGCAGTCCAAGCTTGCACATATTGTAATTGAAATTCATATTAATACAAATAGAACAATGTTTCTTGCATAAGATTATGTGTATGTTTCCCTGAGTTTTATGAATGTTATCTATGTGTTTATGAGTGTATGTTGTAGATGTATGGGATAGATTTCATGTGCAGGGATAAGATAGACTTCACTATCTGTCTATGATTTTGTTGAGTTCTTGGTTATTTTAGGCTAACTGCAAGGAGTGCACGACAGAGTATTGAGAAATTTGTGAGCCGGTGCTAGGAGTGTACATCTGAATTCTGCTTCGAGTTCAAAGGAGAACGTGCCAGGTGGGAACACCAGAATAGTTTACAGACTCGGGAGGAGCCTCAGGGTTACCAAACACCCTGGAGGAGAGTTTGTGTTAGAGTAAGCGTAGCCGGAGTTACTGAAAACTATGTAATCTCCGCCATGTGGGAATTGAGCGGGTGCAAGGAGTGCACAAGAGAAATTTGTTTCAAGTTGAGAGAGAATAGTTTCAAGGAGAATACACTACAAAGTTTTTGAACACTTTGTAAGCTCGACAAGGAGTGATTTGAGCAAGTGCAAAGAGTGCATAGAGACAACACCTTCTGAAGTGTTGGAGAAGGTGAAAAAAACATAGTTGTTGAACACTCTATAGGAGAGCTCTGCAAGTGTGCCTTGAGTGGATAAAGGAGATGCATTAGTGAACCTGAAGGATTCAAGATTCGGGAGAAGACTTGTGCAAGGAGCGCACCAGGCCAACACTTAGACAAGTGTTGAGAAAGTATAAAGATTCAGACAAGTGCAAGGTGTTTGCGTAGGAGGGAACTTGTTTCAGGTTCAAAGGCTCATAAGAGACAACGCAGAATTCACGCGGTGTGAACTTACCCCAAGTTCAGAAGAACAAGGAGAAGAGTGCAGAGCGTGCCAGGAGGGCACTGAAAATATTCTAAGGAAGCAGAAGGGTGGAGACCCTTTGGAATTTTGAGCAAGTTCACAAGCTTAGAAGAAATAGCGTAAGGTGTTCGCAAGAGAGGGAACTTGCTTTAAGTTTCCACAAGATCAAGAGGGATAGTGTTCCCAGAAGCGAAGACGAGACCCAAGTATTCGGGCTCGCAGGAGAAGATTCAAAGGATGAAACCTTTGAATACCTACAATTCTTCCAATTTGGGAAAAAGCAGAAGCTCAAGAGGAAGAGAGGGAACAATCATTGGATCGAGCTGCAAGGAGAGATTTGGATCATTGAATCCTAACATAGTTACCAACTTAACGAGAACTCTACAAAGTTCTCGTTTTAGGGAGGGACAAGTTTTTTACCTCGTTTTTAAAAATGGTGCTACCGGTAGCACCCCCCTCCATTTTTAGGTGGTTTTTTGATATTTTAAATTTTCTGATACATAAGGTTTCCACTTTATTTTTTTAAATGCCTGTTTTTTCATTTATTTTCAAAATTTTCAATTTTTTTTTCTCAACGATGTTTTTCATATATTTTCAAACTTTTCTATTTTACTTTTATTTTTATTCAATCATGTTTTTAATTATATTTTCATGCTTCATCCAATGTTAAAAATGTTGTACACCACTTAGTTTTTTGAAATTAAGATTTTTCATATAATTATGCATCCTTAATTAAGTTATGGTTCCATACATTTTAAATATAGTGGAAAATATCATTTTTAACACACTTTTTTTTACCTTACTTCAATAAATAGAAAATAAGTGTTGTTAAATAACAATTTTTTCAAATATTTAGAAAAAAAAATATAACTCATTTTTTTTGGATCAATTGAAAACTAAAATAAATAAGAAAACTGATGAAGAAAAACCTAAAAAGCTAAAGAGGAAAAGAAAACCATATATATATATATATATATATATATATATATATAGTAAGTAAGAAAAATGAGAAAAAAATAAGAAAAACTCGAAAAAAAAAATTATAGCCCAAAAAAACTTTAAAAAGTTGAAAAAACCCAAAAAAATTTAAAATCATACAAAAAAAACCCAAATTAAGAAACTTAAAATAAAAATTTTAATACAAAATTGAAATAAAAATTAACAAAAATATATTGAAAAACCTTAAAACTACAACAAAAAATTAAAATTTATATCAAAAACATTAAAAAAATAAAATTTACACAAAAAAAATCACAAAAATCTTAAAAAAAAAAACATAAACCTATATTATAATGTAACTATGTTATATTATAACATAGTTATAATATAGCATAGTTATATTATAATAATAATAATAATCTATTTTTAAGGTCATGGCCAAGCCACACCAAATTGGTGTATGAGATCCCCTTGTTTGTGGGACAAGGGACCCTCCTCCGCCCAACGATTTGACTGGTAAAGTCTACGGAGGTATACATACCCAACCCCCCTCTGGATTTGAACTTGTGACCTCTTAAGAGGAAACACATGTTCTTAACCATTATAACTATGTTATAATATAGCATAGTTATATTATAACTATGTTATAATATAACTATGTTATAATATAACTATGTTATATTATAGCATAGTTATATTATAACTATGTTATAATATGAATGGGACTTGGGCCAGGCCTGCGAGGGGGCTGGGGCGATGTCGGACATTGGCCCAAGCCCCCCGCGGGCCTGGCCCAGGTCCCGTGGGCGTCCACAGGACCTGGGCCAGGCCCATGGGCAGCTGGGGTGATGCACGACATCGCCTCAGCCCCCCTGCGATTCTGGCCCAAGCCTTGTGGACGCCCAAGGGACCTAGGCCAGGCCCGCGAGGGGGCTGAGTCGATGTCGACATCGCCTCAGCCCCCCTACGGGACTAGCCCAAGTTTCATTCATATTATAACATAGTTATATTATAACTATGTTATAATATAGCATAGTTATATTAACTATGTTATATTATAACATAGTTATAATGTAACTATGCTATATTATAACATAGTTGTAATGTAACTATGTTATATTATAACATAGTTGTAATGTAACTATGTTGTAATATAACTATGTTACATTGTAACATTTTTACATTATTAACGTATTATTAAAAAAAAAAAAAAAATTGTAGCTTAGGTAAATTTAATGTTTTTATTAATTTTGTTTTTTTTTAGATGTTTTTTTTTTTTAATTTATTGAATTTTGATTATTTTTGTGTTTTTTTCTAATTTTATTTTTCTTTTTTTAAGTTTGAAGAGAGTTTTGGCTCTTCTTTTTTACAAAAAAAACTTTTTTTTGTTTTTTAAATTATTGTTTTTCAGGGAAATTTTAATTGTTTTTCATTTCTTTCTAGTTTTTCTTAGTTTTTCACAATTTTGTTAGCTCATAAAATTTCTTAGCTCATATGTTTTGAATATGGTCAATATAAAAATACTTTTAAGAAATTATTTATGTTTCATTCAATGTAACTTGTATTTATTGTTTTATTATTAAAAGTAAAAAATTAT
>ML833131.1:0-10626 GCA_009831015.1 Picea engelmannii
TCTTCTTCCTCTTCACAATCTATGTAGAATAATTTCTTCTCACCATAGTTAAGTCCCTTATTGTACTTGGTGTCACAATTAAAGCATAAACCTTTTACTTTTCTTTCCTCCAATTGTTGAGGTGTCAACCTGGTAGGTTGAGGTGTTTTAGAAGAAGGAACATTATTCTCTTGATAGATTTTAGGAGTGTTCCTTCTAGTAGCCATAGCCATATTTTACCTCTCAACATTTATTTCCACCCTAAATGCATTCTCCAATGATTTGGGTCCCCAAATACGAAGCTCATGTTGAATTCCATCCCTTAAAGCTCCTATGAATACATCAATCAAGTGCTCATCTGGAAGATCTATTACCTTTATATTCAATCTTTGGAATTTCTCAATGTGATCTGTAACTTAACCCTTTTACTTGAGACAATTGGCTAAAGAAGGTATTTATCCTTGTATCCTCATAGTGTTCTATCATTTCTTCTGTGAAAATTGTCCAAGTGACGAGTGATTTGCGAGAACAAATCCATCGATACCACACAAATTGATTGGGTTCTAAATATAAAGAAGCAATCCGTATTTTTTGTGTATGTGGAACATTATGTATATCAAAGAATTGCTCCATCTGAAGTATCCATGTGATTGGGTCCTTTCCATCAAACTTCCTCATATCGATCATAGGAAAGTGGTTTCTCTTCAACCCAAAGTTAGAGTTTCTCCATTTTTTATTCATGTTCCTTGTGTCCTCATCATGAATTTCATGGGATACATTTTCACTTTCAGGTGTCCTCTCTATTAGGAAATTTTTCAGTCCTTCCATGATCTCCCCTTTTAAACCATCCATCTTAGTATTTATTGCCTCCAACTTAGCTTCCGTCGAATCCATCATCTCTTGTAGTTCATCTTTTGTTACTGTCTTCTTTTGTAAATCATTTATGTCCCTACGCATTTCTTCACCTTCATCAACAGTCCAAGTAGAATTGTCTAGAGGCTTACTTGGTGTAGAAGTTCCCTTTTTTGGTGGCATGTTGGCCAAGTATCACTTTAAACCTTGATTTTGAGGTGGTTCTTCTATAGAATATTTCTTTTATTGCATCTCCAAAATTTCGGCCCTTCTGGGTATGCAATTTTATTTTTTGCAGTTCTCTGATATTTCTTCTCTGCAATGCCACATGTCTGATCAAAATTGGATTTTCCAAGTAGAATTGATGGTAACTTTCCCACAACTTTTTTATTTTTGGCCTTTCCAGGAGATACCACTTATATAGCATGCGCCGCACAAAATAATTGGTATAAAATTATGAAACTTGTACCAGAAATACTACAAATTGTCCACTATCCAATGCAATAGGCCTCCCTCAAATTGGATACTCTAGGAAGAATTAGTGATTCTTTTACCCAGAACACCTTCTTGATACTAGTCAATATGACTAATCAAATACCCTATCTTCCACAGGGTGTATCTACAAATGTAAGATGACCCAAAAGCTGAAATTGTTATCACAGATAACTTATTGTTTCTGTGAATATTCTTTGGATTTCAGAGTCTGAAACATTACAGAAACATTTTTATAGAGAAAATGTTGTGATGAATCAGTTTAGGATGATTCCAAAACCCTATCTTACACATGCTATATATCCTAAAGTGTAAGGCCTTAGGATATGAAATATTAACCCAAAGTACCTTGATGTGTCTAATAAATATCTTGAAAAGGGTTCCTTCTGAAATGTCGTAGAAAAAAAATTATAGAAAAAATACCAAGGTGTCTCAGATGTTTCAGAGAAAACCCAAGACCTTGAGCTCTAATACCATATGTTAATAATGAAATATCAATATAGCATAGAAAAAACTCAGAATAAGTAATCAACGCCTTGAAAAAGAGATAATTTCAGGTAATAAGCCTCTTCGAGGGGACAACCTCCTTATACCCCACATAAATGTCCAAATACAAGATGATTCCAAATGAAAATGTCTCCTTGGTATATATAGGAGACTAGGAAGTACAATTACCACTAATGGACTCAAGCCAACATAAATAAAATAACATTACTAATGTAATATGCCCCAATTAAGGGGTAATGAGCCACTATTTAGGGATTAACATCTTTCTTATTTTATTTCCGCTCTTTCAATATCTCTGTATATTTCTATGTTATATCTCTACTCTCATTTCATGCTGAAAATAATCTGGATCAACAAGGAAATGCATAGCTTGGCATGGAAAGGCAAGGTAATGCATGGCATGGCATGGTGAGGCAAGGAAAGGCGTGGCATGGAAAGACATGGAATGGCATGGAAAGGAAAGACATGTCATGGAAAGACATGGCATGGCATAACATAGTAGGGAAAGACATGGCATGGAAATGAAAGGCATGGCAAAACATGGCAAGGAAATTCATGGAAAGGCATGGCATGGAAAGAAAAGGCATAGTATGGCATGGAAAATCAAGGCTTGGCATGGAAAGGCATGGAATGGAATTACAAGGAAATGAAATGCATGGAATAACATGGAATGTCATGGGAAGGAAGGGCAAGTCTTCGCATGTATGGGCAATGCAAGGCATGGAATGGAATGAAATTGAAAGGAAAGGCATGGTTTGGAAATATAATCCAAGGAAAGGCATGGCATGAAAAGGAATGACATGAAATTGCATGGCAAGGAAAGGTAAGGAAAGGCATGGCATGGAAAGGCATCAAAGCGCATGGAAATTGAAGGCATGGAATGTGGCATGGCATGCCAAGGCAAGGAAAGGCGTGGTATGGAAAGGGATGGAAAGGAAAGGAAATGCAAGGCATGTCATGGCATGGAATGGAAAGGAAAAAAATACTTCATTGGATTGGAAAGGCTTGGCATGACATGGCATGGCATGGTAAGGCAAGGAAATGCATGGCATGGAAAGGCATGGCATGGCATGGCAAGGCATGGAATGGAAAGGCATGGCATGACATGGCAGGGTAGGGAAATGAAAAACATAGCATCGCATGGAAACGCAAGGCATGGCATGGAAAGGAAAAAAAAATCATTGGAAGGAAAGGAATGGCATGACAAGGAAAGGAAAAGAAAGGCATGGAATGGCATGGCAAGTCATGACATGGCATGTCAAGGCAAGGAAATTCATGGCATTACAAGGCAAGGAAAGGCATGGTATGGCATGACATGGCATGACATGGAAACATAAGGCAAGGCAAGGCATGGCATGGCATGGAAAGGAATGGAAAAGAATGACATGACATGGAATGGAATGGAAATTAAAGGCAAGGAATGGCATGGAAAGGAAAGGAAATGCCAGGCATGTCATGGCATGGAAAGGAAAGGCATGGCATGGCAAGGCATGGTATGGCAAGACAAAAACACTTCATTGAATGGAAAGGCATGACATGACATGGCATGGCATGGCAAGGTACAAACACTTTATTGGATGGAAAGGCAAGGTATGGCATGGCATGGCATGGAATGACATGGAATGGAAAGGAAGAACATGGCATGGCAAGGCATGGATATGAGATATGCGATATCCAAATGACTATAGTGTTGAGGTGACAAAGGCATGGCATCGCATGGAAAGGAAAGGAATTCCATGGAAATTCAAGGAAAGGAAGGGTGTGGCATGACAAGGCAAGGCATTGAAAGGAAAGGAATGACATGGCATGGAATGGAAAGGAAAGGAAAGGCATGCCAAGGAAAGGAAATTCATGGCAAGGCATGTAATGGAAAGGAAAGTCATGGCATGGAAAGGCATGGAAGGGAAAGGCAAGGAATGGCAAGGAAAGGCATGGAAAGGCATGGCATGGAAAGGAAAGGCATGTCATGGCATGGAAAGGCATGGCATGGAAAGGAAAGGCATGTCATGGCATGCAATGGAAAAGAATGGTGTGTCATGGCATGGAAAGTGAAGGAAAGTCCAGACATGGCATGGAAAGACAAGGCATGGAATGACATGGAAAGGAAGGCAAGCAAAGTAAAGGAAACGATAGGAAAGAAAGGAAATAAAATACAAGGCAAGCAAAGGAAACACAATGCAAGGATAGGCATTGATCACATACTTTTTTGTGGATGCCCCATCCCCTTGGAATATTGCACATTCATCCATGGCATTGTCTACCTTGGAATTCACAAATGTGGAGTGGTTGCATGCATGAAAATTATTTGAGGGAACATTCCATGTGGACATGTGGCATTTGAATTGGCTTGATGACTATTTTTTTGTGGTGCATCCCCTTCATGAGCATTATTTGGTGCATACTACTACTGGTTTTGGATGAGGGCGAGTTGTTTTGGAGAGGATAATGTACACATGTTCTAACATGGTAAACCATGGATTGAGGTGATATCTAACTAATTCATGATTATAATATTTATTTGACTTGTCATGGAGTTAGTTTGAAAATAATAATATTTTATCTTATAAGAGAAGACACTCACTCTATAAATAAGAGTTCTCTCTCTCCATTGCAAAGGGTGGGGAATTTGGGAATTTAGGAGATCTCCTCTTTGGATACATTGTAGAACATTTTGGCAAGCTTAATGCATAATTTGAGGTATATTTTTGTTTGATGTGAGGATTTATTGTGTACTCATATTTTATGTGTTGATTTTGTAGTAATAAAACCTTATAACATGTTGTGATTGCCATTATAATGAACCATGCTTCATTTTGGATAGAGTAATGTGAGGTTTCAAAACTCTTGTTTCTATTGTAATTATGTTAGCCTACACGATTGTTATTATTGGTTCTTAGAGTCTTAACTAGGAAGGGTCTTCATTCTTATTTCAAATTTAGGTAATGAGAACCATTAATTGTGTATGGATTTAGAACTTAGTAACATTTTCCACCATAATAGATTTGTTAATGTGTAACACAAGTATTTATAATAACTTTACAAGAAAAAAAACCATTGTTACTTACATAGAATTCCTCAACACTTTAAAAAGTAATTAATCAAATTAAATAAATTCATATGCTTTGAAATTCAAACATTCATCAACATAAAATTCATACACTTTGAAATTCATACATTATTCAACATAAAATTCATAAACAATGAGATTCATAAAAAAAAATGTTCCATGAAATATGTGTGTGCAACATAGATAAAAAATGGCAGTCATTGGTCACTCATTGACCACTGCCACCCTCACCACCTTCAAGAGCATATTATAAATTGATCTTTATTATCTTTCCCAAAGAAGCACCTCTTGTGGTTTTGGGCCTGCGCATGGTTCGTCACTCTGAAGACTGCACCAAAAAAAAACAATGTTATAAGTTTTTTTCTACAATGAATTAAAAGACTTACAAAATGATACTTTGTAACTAGACATAAGACAACTCATCATAGATGGTACAAACAATTGTGAGGGATTTACCCTCCTCTGCGAAGTTAATCTCTTAGTGATGTCACCTTGCTTCATTTACAAGGATCAAATCATGAAATTTAAACAAATATGCATAAAATCAATTCCATTCATGATACATAAAATTTTATCATCGACACATTATCTCATCATGAATATTGTGGCCCTCGACGAAGAGTCTCTGATAGGTGGAGCACTCGTCTTTACAACATGTTATAAGGAAACCTTTATTATGGCAGCGTTAGTGGATGGTGTAGATTGAAATGATGGTTGGGGGGTGGCATATTGGTTCATCCACTATGGATGGATGTGATGGAAGAGGTGGTGAGGATGGGTGGACTGCATGTGCATCCATTAAGGATGCATGGAATAAGAAATATGTTTGGGGTTGGAGGTGATGGACCCCCATAGACTGTACAAGTGATGGAAGAACCCTTGGCCTGGAGTAAGGAAAATTAGAAGCTGTGGGAAGGTGCCCAGGGAGAGGACTAGTACTAAAACTAGAAAAAATATTAGCAGCCTACATAGTACATATTAATAATATTGAACTATTAATACAAACTATTAAAATTAAACAACTTAAATACAAAAAAAATGATATTTAAATGACATTTTACTGTACAAATGATACATGTGATGTAGCTGACTATTCCATCCCAAGTGGACATTTCTCGGCATCGCTTGGTCCCATAACTTGTAGAAACACAAGAACATTAAAAATTAGAGGATGCAATAAAATAAAGAAATCACTATGGTGAATTTGTCAAATGCGACACATACTTGTGTATGGGCTAGACCAATTGAGCAGGCTACCTCTACTACTACATCAATGGTGGATAAATAAATTGATGCATCCATGGGAATAGAGGGTCTGTTACATGGGCATATTAACTACAAAGCAATATAAAATAAAATATCAATACAAATACATATAATACTATATAAATATATAATGATGAAGAACATAGAAATGGTTAAGATACTAACCTCCTCCATGAAGCTCCTATGTCCACTACCCCCAATAGGCCCATAGCAAGTTTTGCCACAACTTGAGCATCCATGAGGTTCACATGGACGACTGTTATTTCCATGTTCCCTCTCCTCACTGAACTCTGTTGTGCGGTGTGAAGCTCTAGCCCCTCTATTAATGTCACTAGCAGACACCTCTTGTTGAGATAGTGCAACAAAGTTTCCATGTTGCACTAGGCTCCAAGTCAATGATGATATAGTGACATGTACGTGTTGCAAGCTATCTGTAAAAGGAGGATGTTTGGCAGGGGGATCAGGACTTATCATAGGGGGACAAGGACCTTGCATGGAATCATGCCTAACATGCTCTCAGTTCTGTGTGGACCCTTGAACCACTCCCCATAAGTCACAAATGTCTAATTAGTTGACATGCTAACCCAAAAATAAATTCAGCCCATAATTTTTGTAAAAAATATAAAGGAACCTCCCTATTATTCCACAGAGGTTTATCAAATACCATGTACCGCCTATCCATCTAGTTTTGATTAATTTTTGGGTGGACGCACTAGTCAATGAAAATGTGTTTCTTGGTCATGGGTGGTTGTTGTCCAGATAGAGGATCAATAAAAATAGACATCATTTTTTGTTTTGATATTCCCAAGTCTGTAACTTGGTTTCTATCTAATCCAGTGATGTAATACTCAAACATCCTTGTCCTATATTCAAAAATAGAAGTCAATTTCCCATGGGAACTTGTAATGGAACTCACAAAGACATCCAATTAAGTGGCCAAGGTCTCTCTTATTGTTTGTCTCATGCCCCTTAATTGATTTACAAGTGTTCTTAATGTGTCCAACCCCTCATCAATTTAAGTGTTTATATTGGGTGGTTGTTGTGGGATGAGGTTTTTTATTGGTTGTGGAGACTGACTATCTTCCTAATTCAAAGGTTTTTGTTTTCAGTTGTATTACTATCCCATGAATACTTAACACCCCAGAAGAATGTACACTCCTCCATGCGGTGGAGTGCAGGGGGGGATTACCCCCCCTGCGGGGTTCGGGGAGTCCATATCCCGACTGGGGGAAAGCGAGGGTTCAGGGGAAAATCCCCCAATGAAAAAATTACCTTGTAAATGTATATTGTAATTTAATTGTAAGTATGGATTGTTCATTATAACGTCGCAGATGTGACGATAGAAGTTATGTTAGGTTTTTTTTCCCTAGAAGGCAACCCTCTTTTATGAGGGAAATGTATTTTGACTATGAATCATTTCGAATATTTTATTCTGAGAGAGGAGATTGTGAAAGAAAGAAGAGGGAGTTACAATGGGTGTGTTGTAGGTTGTATCCCTTCATTTGTTGGATAATAATAAAGGAAGGACCTGGGAATTTCTCTCATGGATGTATCCCACACTAGGTGAACCACATATATATGTGTCTCTATTGTATTGTGTATCTTTTGTGTTTTATTTCTGCATTTGTTTTATTTTATTGCTCTACGATCGTGTTTTTCTAACATTTTCCTCTCTTGTGTCTACTGGTTGGCGGTTCACATTGTTTCTGAGTTCCATTTTATAATATATGCTAAAATTTAAAAAGGTAATTTAATAAGTGGATTTATGAAAAAGGTATTACAAACAAAAAATTCATTTTATCTCAACAAAATCATTAACATAATTTTGTTTAAAAATAATGAAAAACTATGTGTTATATTTACAATGAATTTGAAAAAAACCTATACAAGATTAGTGAATGGTTGAGAAATTTACATTCAGGTATTAATTATGTGTAGTGAACCTAGATAATAATTTTTCGGTTCCATTGGGATTTACATCCATAACCCATGACTACTTTTTTTTGTATTTTTTGCAAATCGAAGGGAGGAAATGACAAAAAATCAACCATACTTCCTAGGAATATGCACGCATTCTTAGGAACACACATTTGTTCTTAATAACGTATGCATGTTCCTACTGACGAACCTATGTGGAAATCTGACTAGAGGTTTGGTCCTTGCCAAACGTCTAGGATTAGGAATGCATGTGCATTCCTGCAAGTCCACGGTCATGCTAACCCCCTTGCCACTTTTTCTTCCACCAACTTTGTGCACACAACCTGAAGGAATAAGGGTTAATAGAGTTCTATAGAATGAGTTTGCTAGAGAATTATATTTAGTCTTATAATTTAATAAAAAACTACATCCCTTAGAAGTTAGAGTGTGAATTGTCAATAAATATTTATTTTTCTGTGATTTGTAAACTATCATGGATATTCCAATGGAACAATTCAACACAACAGATCTAATAAAGAATTAAATTGAAATCTACCTATGAAGGTTAAATTCCTTTATATTTCAAGAATATTTAGTTACTTATTTTCTTCTTATGCATGAAATAAATAAAATGAGGAAAATAGAGAAAAGTAAAATACAGTCACACACCCTCAAGAAAATGACACAAAGAATTTCTCTAGAAAACCCTTACAGGAGAAAACTCAGCTAGAAGGTGATGCTCATCTGCTTTCTTTTCTCTGGTATGGAATTAATCCAAGTACAAAGGATCAGGCACTCACTATGGAGTTATCTGAGACCTATGGCCTATTAGGACACTACATGACATTAAACCTCTATTTTATTCTCTCTAATTATCCATTCCCAATTGTTCTTCTATTCCATGGAACAAAATACAATAACATAGAATGGAACCCCTTCTCGTCCTAGTGTCCTAGTATTGAACATAGCTCGGTAGTCATCTAGGGGTAAGTATTTGACTTCCTCAACTGTAAAATTTGATAGGCTTTTCAACCTTCTAGAATCTTCTTGAAATTACATATGTCTTTATCCCCATATGCATGAGTAATAGGGGATTATGTGGCATTATCTTGTACCATGGTGGTCAACATAGTAGGCCAATCTTGCAAGAGGCATAACTTTTGCATATGAGATCCAATTGACTCACTTTTTGCATCGTTGGAAAGGTTTTGTTGTGTAGAATAGAGTCACTTAATTCATTCTATTAAGGGAAAATTTTATTCCCCAAAACATTCCCTTTGATGACTCAAAATGGTCCCAGAAGGTTCTGAACCCCAATTTTCTAAACTAGGACCTTTCACTAAAATGGTCGTGCAAGTTGATTCCTCCATTTTTTTCCACTCTAAAACCATTGAGATATATGCCAAATAATACAATGATACAATCCAAATTAGTGTGTCTATAATTTATGTATTAATATGAGTGTTGACCATGGTTGTAGGATTTCGAAGTATGAAAGGAAAAACATTGTATTCCTATGGTGATGTGGATTATTTTCAATTTGCATGAATTTTTCTAAAGGAAAAAATATATGTACGACTTCTATGGAGGTGTCATATTGATATGTAAACTATTGTCTATATCCCATTGAATATTTTGTCATAACAAAACTTACAAGTTAGTACAAAAGGTACTATGAAATTATCCTTTGTCACGCAATGTTCACTTCTTATTAAAAATGTATACATGTATATATCCTCTAGAATATTTTTGAGAGTATGCATGTGGCTAGGTCCACATGTGTGGGTAATGATAGTTGACATGGAATGACCTTTGTATTGCAAAAATTAAAGCACATGCCAACTTGATGGAGTCATAACTTCTTCATACAAACTTTGATCGACCATTGGAAAGATGTTGATGAATAGAACGACAATAAAAAGTTGGGAACTTCATTCACAAAGTTTTAACCCCAAAAGCATCATTTAATAATTAAAACAAGATCCATAAATTTTAGGACACCAAATTAAGAAGTGATGGATTTAATACCCATGTGTCAAACTAGAAAGATTAATATAAAATAATGAAAAACAACCATTAAAAAAATTCATTAAATAACAAAACCATGAAAGAATACCTAAGTGTGAGATATGTCCACAAAACATGCATTTTTCAACTATTCTATTGGTAATGGGAGACAATGTCACATTTTATTGCAACATAGGAGCATCGACTAAAAATACTAGACATGTGAAAGAATGTGCTAATTACAAAAACATAACAATTAACTTTATGTAAAATATATATACTAGTTATGTGTAATATATAATACTATTATTAAAGATAAATTTACACTTATCTTGTTAGGAAATTTTTCTTGAACATGCACCATCCTCATTGTTCACCATAAGGTTGAAAATCATCTCAAGGTCATTCCTTATGAGTCACTACTAAAAACATATTATGATCCAAAAAACTTTGCATCAAGGTCGAAATAACACTCTAGGAGGTCTAGCAAATATGAGCAACATCACGAGGAATAAGCATAATAAAATTAGGTTGATGCC
>ML833131.1:28322-43063 GCA_009831015.1 Picea engelmannii
AATAGATTTCACTTCTTTGATTAAAGATTTGGTGATGATATTAATAGACATAAGATTTATGTCTTACTCACTAACATCTCCTAGAAAATTTTAACTTAAGTTTACAAAATAGAAGTTCATACCTCAGAATTCGTTTAAACTTCCAGTCAAGAAGACTATTAGTTTATTACTTGTTTCAAGAGAAATTTAACGCGAGTATTGATCCGGATTATTTTCGGCATGAAATGAGAGCAGAGATATAATAAAGAAATGCACAGAGATATCACAGATATTCAATAATATAACAGAAATGTATCACATATGAAACCATAAACAAAGATATATAGTAATACATGATTTGTATTAATGAAAGAAATGTATAGAGACTGTAAAAATACAGAGTGAAAGACTTGCTAGAATGGTGGCAGCTTATCTCTGAGAAGAGATGTGACGACTACTCGCATTTGCAAGAAGATGATTACAATGAGGCTCTGAAGGCATTTTTACAATAAACAGGAATTCCAAAAACCCTAGACATCCAAAAACCTAACCCTAGGAGATGAAGTGCCAAAATTCATGTGGGGCCCGTTTGGGTAAGTTAGTAGATCAACTTCCTGGGGTCGTAACTTTTGCATACGATCTTCGTTTTAGGCGTATAATAGCTCGTTGGAAAGGTATCATCGAGGAGATTCATTTTGAGGGATATATCATGCCTTTGTCTATCATTGAGAACCTTGATCTCGAAAAACCTTCATTTGGGCCCTCAAAATGGCCCCGGAAGTTAAAAACTGCTAAAAATAGTAAATTGTCAAAATTGCCAGGAAACTATTTTGAGCCAGTCAGAAAAGGTGGGTGGCCACTAATATACACCTATATCAAGTATATATACATGTCACCTTTTTGATATCTCTAGTCTCTCGGCTATCCTGAAATAAGACAAACATGATAGCTGTCGGGAACTCTTGTAGATTAGAAACGTACTTATTGCATATTTTGATTTTTTGATTTTTTGAAATTGACTGACCTATTTCTATTTATAGTGAAAATAACAATAAAAATTTACCGAAGGAAAGGTAATTATAAACAAAACATGAAACCAAACCGGTATGTACAATGAGAGTTTGGAAACGTATTATTGCATGAAATGCTTGAGGTAACGCCCATTGAAATGGGCGTTAAGAATATTTCCGTCGAAATTTTCTAACAAAAATACATTCTTTCCTTCAGAGGCTGTAATTTTGTATGGTTCACGCCAAATCTGGTCAAACTTACCATGCTTCCTGGCATCTTCTTTCCTAGCTTCCCATTTTAGAACCAAATCACCAGGGAGAAATTCCCTATCTTTGTCTTTTTGATCAAATAAGGCTTTCATGTTATGTTGATATTTCTGTAGTTTTTCATCTACTTCATCCCTATTTTGATGAACGTTAATCAATTGATTTATCCTCCTTATAATATCATTTGGCTCTTCTTTTGAGTCTTGCTAGATTTCCATTACAAGCAGTGCTAGATTTATGGGTAAAACAATGTCAGTACCATATACCATATGAAATGGAGACATTCCAATTGACCGTTTTGTGCCTATCATGTAAGCCCATAAGGAATATTTCAAATGTACACGCCATGCTTTCTTATTTTCGGTCAGTACCTTTTTAATTATAGTGATCAGGCTTCTGTTAGATGACTCGGCTAATCTATTGCCCTATGGATAGTAGGTCGTGTAGTGTCCTAGCACAATATTGTACTTTTGACAAAATCTTATCATGGCCATGGATTTGAAATCTTGAGCATTATCAGTAACTATTTTTTGAGGACACCCAAATCTTGACAGAATATTCTCCTCTAGGAAACTAATCACTACTACATCTATTGTGTTTCATGTAGGAATGGCTTCCACCCATTTAATAAAATAGTCGGTAGCAGTCAGAAGACCCCATTGCTGAAATGGAGATTCAATTTTAATTGGAACTAAAGGTAATGCCAGAATGTTATGTTTTCCTATGAACAATTGACAGGGGTTACAAGCCTTGACTTTAGCATTTACATTGGTGAATAATTTTGGCCAATAATATCCAGCTCTTAATATTTTGTAGGTTGTTTCTCTCCAAGCATGATGTCCTCCACACACTCCTTCATGAAATTCATTTATAACTTTTTATGTTTCAGATTCTACTAAACAACTCAGTAAGAAACCGAGAGGGTCTTTCCAATATAATTGACCATCTACTATACAATATTTCACAGTGTGTAACTTCAATGTTCTGGCTTTAAATGGGGTCAGGTCGTTGGGGCATTGAAGCGTCGGTAAATAAGAAACAATGTCTCTATACCAAGCTGAAGAAAAGAATTTTTCTAAAATTTTAGTTGCGGGTACAGTAACGTCAAGTTCATCTATCTCTACAAATCCTTCATACTCCTGCATATGATTTATTCCAAGTTATTTTAAATTTGATTCAACCAATAATTTATCCAAGCCCTGACCTTTAACAAGTTTGGTCGGTTTAACTTCTAGGTCAAACTCTTGAATTTTGGCTAACCATCTACCCCTCCTTCCATCACTATCGGGTTGAACCAATATATCCTTAACATAACTTGTGGGTACATAAGAAATAATATTTGAATGTAGTACATATGTTCTGAAAGATTTGAGGGATTTCACCATCACATAAGCTTTGTTTTCCAATATATCATATTTTAGCTCAGAATCTCTGATACTTTTACTAAAGAACATGATTGGCTTCTCAAAACCCTTGTCATTCTTTTGTAACAGTACGACTGTGATAGTATGTTCAAAAGAAAATGAAAAAATAAAAAATTCTTTCATATAATCTGGGCTTACCAGTACCAGAGCTTCACCTATGACCTTCTTAATACATTTGGATGAATCCTTGGCCTCTCTTGTCCACTTGACCTCATTGTCTTTCTACCCACTCAAAGTATCTGAGTGGGGCAATGATCTTGGCATCCAGAAGTTTCTTTACTTCTTTTTCTATCACGGGCAGTAATATAGTATTTATTTATCTGAGCTTCTGCATGAATGGTTTAACACCTTGCTTCAGAGGAATTTTGTGTTCCATTATGGTGGTATCATAAGTTATTAATTCATCATAGGACCAAGAAAAAACATCTTTACACTGTTTGAGCAACTCAGCATATTTACTTTTTATTTCAGGAGGAAGGTGCTTAGATAATTTTACCAGCCTAGTATTTTCTTTGGTGCCTATATTACAATATTCAACTTCTTCTAGCTGAGACTATAAAGTAGACTTCAAAGCAATGTTTCCATGATTGAATAACCTCTCCAAGGGGTTCAGACCTTTGGGGATCTGATTATTTTTCAAAATAAGCATACGATGATTAGCAATATTATTTTGAAATTCTTGAGGATCTTCCCCTTCCTGCATAATCCAAGTGGGATCATTTTAATTTTCTTGGTTGATATGTGTTTCGGAAAAGTCATCCACCATTTCTAAAAATTTCCTGATTTGTTCATCATCTTCGAAAACCTGCCAATGTTGAATATTATTCAGTATGGAAGGTCTAAGTCTCATCTCTATATGGTATTTAAGTTTGAAAGTCTTAGGAGGCACAAATGTTGAGGCCTCTTTGGCCAATGAATCTGCCCATTGATTTTTTGTTCTGGGGATGTAATGAACTTTAATCGATGAGAAAAAATTCTCGATCAAATCCCAAGCACAATTTCTATAAGATCTCAACTTTACGTTCTTAGCCTGATACTGATGATTAATTTGTTTTATGATTAGTTTCGCATCTCCATAGACTTCTAAGTTCTTAATTTTTAATTTCCTGGCAACTTATAATCCTAAGACCAATGCTTCATATTCACATACATTGTTAGTGTAATCTATGTCCCACTGTAACCTATAAGAAAAATGAATAATAAAATCATCATCGAGTGCCACAAACAACACTTCATCTCCTTCTCCTTCACAAGATGAAGCACCATCAAAATACATTTTCCAAACTCCAGTACTACATACATATTTATTTTTGTTTTTTGTTTTTTCTTTTTCTATACAATTTTATTCTATACATCCATTTAAATCATCATCAATGGATAAAATACAATTTCCTAAATCCTAATCTACAATATAAAGAGGGTAGTTTTGTGGGTTCAGCGAATCACTTACTGTAAATGCTAACCTTGTTTCTTTGTACAAGTGAGTGAACTATCCACCGAAGATCGAGATTGTGGCATATGTCATGTCGAGTTGGAGGGATCCTCCAAGTTTGGCACCCCAAGACCTGGATAACAACATGCCATACTTCAGAGGTATATCAACAACAACCACATCCATCAGAACACTTTTTACAAGAATTTGTGCAAGGTTAACTACTAAATATTTTATCATACCCACACATTTAACCTGTCTTGAATCAAAATATTACAAATCTCCTTATGGTCGAGTGATTTTGAGACCAAGTCTATCCATAATAGCTTTGGTCATCACATTGTGAGAAGCTTCATAATCCAACATGCAATTATGGAGCAGGTGATCATGCACAGTTAGCGTAATATAGAAAGGAGGGACAGTATCTTTGGCACCTTCAAAATGTGGACCAAAAATTATATTAGGCTTATCATCTAAATTTATAACGTCATCCTGACTTTCATTATCTCAAAAATTAATCATTTTAGCAATTTTCTTTTTGTATATAGGATTTTTTTCCAGTTCAACCAGAGGTACAGGGATTTTGATTTTATTAATTTCATTTTCTAGACTGAAATTTCCAGTTGTCTTATCAACTTCTCTAGTTTGGATTTCTATCTCCTTTTTTCTGATTTACTAATTTGTGTTGCTTTTGTTTCTACTATGGGAATTTCCGTTGTTCTTGTATTAACAATTGGTGTTTATGATGCCTTTGTCTTGGTAGACTATGTGTCAGGAGCCTTGGTTTTGTCAGCAGCCTTGGTTTTAACAGTCTATCTTTCATCATATTTTGGAGTTTCCTCATCTGTTTCCCCTCTCAGTAAGATTTTTTTTGTGGGGCAGTTGTGACATTTCTACTTCTAGGCCTTATATTATATTTTTGTTGGAGCTCGGCCATTATATTATAAACGATTCCTTGATAAGAAGAATCATTTGTAATATTCATACTCTCATTGTTATTAGACCAACCTTCTGTGTTTAGAGATTTTTCATAATCTTGTCTCGTCAAATAAAGTTCCTGACAATCATCACCAAGATTATTGATATCTTCCTCATTCCTCAAAATTTTGCATGTCTTCTCCTCCTATAAAATTTTCATTCTTAAAGGGGACTTGAATATTTTGTTCTTCATTCTTAATTTGTCTTTGTTGTATTTGAGGGTAAGGATTCCTTCTGAAATCCTTTCTAGGGAACTGATCATTGTTTGATTGGTCCAATTCCATTCTTGAGATTTTATTTGACAATTCTTTGATTATTTTAGCCATGTCATCCATCTTATCTTTCGAGGATTTTCCAACTCCGGAGGGTCCTTCTTGTTCCCTGAATCGCTTGGTATATTTATTTCCCGTTTCAAAATTATCTTTTAACTTTCCCAATGCCATCATGTTCAATTCAATTTCTATAGCATCATCCTGCATTTTAGTGAGATCAACATATATCGTTTCTCTTAATAATAGAGATAAATCTGGATCAAAAGCCCCAACAAAAGTTACTTTCACTGTGGGTTGGGAAGGCTTAACCTCAATTGGAATCTTATTATATAGTTTATTAAATCTTTGAGTAAATTCAAGAACTAATTCTGAATTTTTCTTTCTCAAAGCTCCAAACTCGGTTAGATAATAAAGATGATCTTTCCTTTCTCCCCATTGTCTGATAAAATCATTTTCCAACTCATCATATGATCCTATGGATCTTGTCGGTAATCCTCGAAACCATTTTCTCACCTATCCTTCGAAAGTTTGAACTAGGAGTCTTGAATAAACATCCTCGTGTTCAAGACCAAAGATGTCAACAAATTGATCAAATAGATCAATGTGTTCAGTCGCGGTTAAATCTCCCTCTCATGTGAATTTCCACAGGTTTTTCATATAATTTTCAGGTAAATCATGGAGAGGGACTGGGAGGACCATAGAGCATACCTAACAACTACTTTGGCAAAGATTCTAGGAGGCGGGGGTGGTACTTGACTGCCTCCTCCTCCTCCTCCAACACCACCACCAGCACCACCTCCTCCGGCCACAACCATTGATAATTTAGAGGTTGAAACTTGGATATTATAGAGAATAATTTTAAAGATACATGGTGACCTTTCGGTTAATTTTGGGTAAAGCGAAATGGTTTAAGAGAATTGACCATTGGGGGATAGGAAGTTTGAAAAATAGGGAACTAGAAAATGAGGACTGGTTTCTTCGGACTCACAAGATGTGTACACAGGAGAACCAACAAGAGACGAGTCGAGGTATTAAGTATATTCTTATGAACTTTGAGAGTTTGGAAGTTGAACTTCAGGAACTAATGAAATTTCAATCGAAGAGGGAAGTGAGATAGATAATTTACCTCTATTGGTAAAGGAGACAATTAGAAAAGTCTTGACTTTAAACTCAGGTAAAACCAACTCAGGTTCTAGGGTTTTGATTCTATCGATGGATCTTTCTCTGAAAAGGAGTTGGGTGGAACCTTCTGGTGAAGATAACTGATCAAGTAGACCCTTAGTATTTGACTGCATGGATTTGGGTTGATAAATCTTACTTGTTGATGAAGTAGTCTGTTTAAGGTATCTTCTTGGTTTCAAAAGTTTTTCAGGATTGGATACAGGCGAGGTTTTCTTATCGTCTGGATTCTTTCTAGTATTTTTTTGATTAAATTCTAGTTTATTAGTTTTGGTGTCACCAAGTGAAATATAAAAATTATGCTTATAATGTATTCAGTCTTTGTTCACTATCAAAGTAGGAAACTTACCAATGTCATTCTCCCAGGAAAAAATAACTTTGTTTCTTCAATCTTCGGCAATGACGCCAAAAATATGTTGTTCCTAAGTTTATACTTAAGGATTCAAAGTATAATGTCAAGGCATCCAGGATTAAAGAGTGTTTAATATGAAAATAAAATCAATACTCTAAAGAAAATGAAGCTATGGTAGATTCCAAAGTTGTCTTTTCTCGGACACTTACGTCATGCTCAATCACTGCCCATGAGTGTTCAAGCTCCACCCAGGTATTAGCGGTCTCTAGGGTGGTATTAAACAAGGTTAAAGAAATATTGGTCTGATCAGTGAGACCGGGCTCAGTATTGGGCTGCCTTGCAACAGGTACGGTCATGGAGGAAAGAAATAATCAAAGGATCTATTGCTTTTTTTTTTTAATATTTTCTTTTTCTACTTTCAATTATATGAGAAAGTTCCTAAAATTGAATAAATGGTAAAACATCTCAGAGGTCGTCTTTCGTATCTGAGTTAAATTTGAAAATGATGAATGTGATGAGAGAAAAACATAAAACTGTTAAACAAAGCAAGGCGTCAATCACAGAAGAATCTCACTTTGCTACAGAATACATAAATAGATGAGAAACCTTTAATGAAGCATAGAATGTAGCAATCTAGCTAACTCTAAGGTCTTATGTTTGCTAATAGCAAACACAGAGGAAAATATGTAAGCAATCAGATAACTAAATGAAACATATAACCATAGTAGATGTTGTACTAAGTTGTGATCAGGCATTCATCAAAGACATATGAATAATAATGCTCGAATATTAAAGAACAAAAGAACACATAACTCAAGAGTGACGAAATATGGAGTCTCTGGTCTGTAGTTGTATTAATTCTTGAAAAGGAGATATTTCTCTATTACAATCGGCAAAAAACTAGCCTCTTTTTAGTCTTTTGAAAATATATTTATATCAGAGGTTCTCAACCCTATGCATTTTGAATTCTCGTTATTCCTATTTAATAACGGTTACAAAATGGAAACTTGAACCATTAGACTTGATTCTTTTCTATTTCTTTCTCATACCAGTAGAAACATTATACATATGTTACTTCATTGATTCTTTGAAGTACTTCCTTCACCTTGCTCAAGACATTTGACGCATCTGCTTATGAATTATACCAATAGTCTTGAAGGTTTTGTCACCTCTTTTGCCTCAAAAAGATACAACTTTCTCTGTAATTATGGCAACTTGTCTTCTATCCTTTTATCTTCAGAATTCATTGACTACAACTGTAAATTTTGCCTTATCAAACATCTATATATTTGAGAGATGTCAACCTACTTCAGCTGTGAAATTTCAATCTGAGATTGATTTAAACTTTATTTGATGTCAATTTGATGCTTTACAATGTTGATTTGTCCTAGTATCTCAGAAAAATCATTCTTTCCAAGGCCTAGTGATTCTTTACTTAGTGAATCGAAAACCTCTTCACAATCCTCTTTTATTTCTTTGGCCATTCTTTTATTCTCAACTATATTGGCCTCCCATGCCTCCAATATTATATCACCTCTGATTTGTTCTACAACAATCAATCTTGGTGTTATAGTTACTTCTTCTCTAGCCGATGACACGACCGCTTTTTGAAAGGTGGTTCGGGCTGCAGTAGCCTCTCCTTCTTTGAAACTGATATTATCTAATTATTGATTTACTTCCTGAAAATGATTTTGGATGATCTCTACCTTATCCAGAAGCCTTTGTTGTACTATTTCCAATTTCTTTAGCACCTTTGATGCTTGATCTTGGAACCCCGCTATATCCATAACCATTTTTCAGTGGAACTTACCTTGTTTTGTAATTGTTTAACCAACTCATCTTGTTGGACAAGACTAGACTTGAGCAATTGGATTTATTTTCTATCAACACCTCTAGCCTTTTCAATTCCTTTATTGACCTCATCTCTGATATTTTGCTTTGTATTCCTTATTTGATCTCACAAATGACTTATCATCTAATTTCTCTACTTCAGCCTTCCCTTTAGATTATCAACTAAGAATACGTTGATTGTTGCAAAAGATCCCAAAGGTCTTGCTACCTTTGTAGCAATGTCTTCATCTTCCAAATTTTGTCCATCTAATAATACTCTATGCTTTTTGACCATTACACCTTCTTTCTGGTGCATTTCTTTCTTTACCACAACTTTTCATTTTTTACTAAAATAGAAATCGGTAGGAGGTATTTCTTCAATAGGGATAGGCGTGAGATCCCCTATGAATATTACCTCTACATTAGGGTTTCCTCTGGTGAACTGTAATGGCATAATAGCCTCAATGGGGTTGTTGATATTTGTGGATAACTGTTTTCCAGATCCATCTATAGTTGATTTATCAGGTGAAGACAATGGCTTATCTTCTCCTTGCTTTTTTAATGTTTCTGATTGATCTTTGGACTGGTCATTAGATACCTCTGTCGTTGGGATATCCATTTTTTGATTCAAGAGCTCAGAACTATCTTGGTTTTCTAGGGCTTCTTGTTTACTAGAGCTCCCGACTTCTGGGTTTTCTCCCTGTAATAATTTAGGGAGGCCACTTCTTTGGTGTTTTTGGAAATTGTAAAACTCAAACATTTCACTAGGTGGTAGAGCTCGAACTCAGCTCAGGACTTCTTGGTAAGATCTTGCCCCTCAAAACATTTCGTCCTAAGGGGACTCTTCGTGTTCATACCTTTTAAGATTGCAACTGGACATCTGGTTTTCCACGACCTTCTGTGTGTCATACTTCTTGAATTCAATGTTAACCAGCTTGATCTCCTCTAAGGCTACAACCTCCACTCTGGAATGGCCGAAATCTATCAAAGAAAATGCATCGATCTATAAAGTAAAATATGGCCATACCTTTTTATGCATGACTTTGATGTCTTTGCTAATCTCGCTGAGTACAGCTTGTTGTGCAACCTCGCGGCATATTAATCGGTCTAGTAAAAATTGCAGTAATGCATATAGGGGAACTGAACAGCTGAAAAATCTGATATAAGAGAAGTGTTCCTCTATGTATGAGTCTGCCACTTTACCTAAGTTAACCATAATGTTTTCTGAAATTCTCGGAGGTGGGTGACCAAATATAACTGTATGCATCGACACCATACCCAATTACATATTTCATAAAAGAAATCTGTTGCCTTGTCTTCCCAGATCTTTGAATGATAATCATGAATTGGTTATGCACTATATAGAGTCCAACTCCAGCTCATTGGTGAGAAAGGTGTCATGAAACAGATAGCATCCATAATATAAGTTGACATAAATAATGAAGCTAGTTGCCCTTTGGTTTTCTTTGTTTGGTATTCTAAGATTTTGCTAGCCAGATTATCTGACAATATCTTTGTGTAGTCAAAACAAAATCCTTCCACCACTGAGTGTATAATGGGAACCCGTGGTAGAAAGAAATGGGCTGTGTTCTCTTTTCCATAAATTTTTCACATCATCATGGCTATATACATGAACTGTGGTTCAAGCGATGAGATTGAATATACACCATGAGATTCGGCTCTGAAATTTTCAGGGCGTGAACACCAGTCTTTGATCAAGTTGGAAAGACTCTTTCCATACTTATCACACTCCTTATTATTAAAATTCACTAGAAAAATGGCATTATAAATGAAGTTTGATGTTGCAGACAATTTATACATGACCTGTATGTGTTCCGGCTGAAATGACCCAACAACTAACTTATGAGAGTTGAATATAGTTCTAGTTAGGATATCTACATGATCCAATGCCCATCCAATCATGTCAGTGTAAGGTAAAATCCCCGGCCTGGTTGTTATCTTATGCATCTCTGCTTGAGTGATAATCTTATATTTGGTAGATAAGTTATCATTTTCATTGTCGCTTGAATCACCAGGGAAGTTTACCACTTCGTATTGTATGGTGTTGAACACATGCGTCCAAGTTTTAACTATGTTTATACTTCTGGACGAAGTATCAAAAATAATGTCTTTGTTCTGGCCAGAACTTTTGCCAATTGCTTTGGACGCTTTTCGTGGAGCCATGATATCAAATTATAGAGTTCTATCACCTGTTGCAGAGAATGAGAATGTAGAAAACTAGTTATTTCACTAAGCCAACTCTATGAAAATAGGAATGTAATTCAGAACTAAAAAATCCTTTTAACTTAAATGCATAAATCATGTGTATACCTTTACTGACACCACATTTAATTTCTTTAATAAAAACTACTTGGGCGTTAAAATCAGATCTTATTTGGAATCATTTCCTTAAATTAAATATTAATGTCACTAATGGTTGATACCTCGGGAAAAGTGCAGAATTTGAATGTATTCAAGTTATTATTAAGAGACATATTAATTAGGGTATAATCCTCATTTAGTACATTAATTAATCATACTTATCATTTAATCAAGTTTCGGATTTTCAGATCTCAAGGATATTTATACAATTTAAACCAAGACTTACGAAACACGAAGTCACGATAGTTTTAATTAAGTATAATTGTTTTTAACTCTTCTAATTAACAATGATTAGTTTTAGAATGGGGTGGTTTCGAATATCGGGACTTCAAAGATATTATATGTAAGAGCTCCTGAATCGCAAAGTTGTGATGAGATTTAATTATCGTTAATCTTTCTTAAACTTTAATTAACCCGGCTTAACATTTAATACTTTCATGAATTCGGGTATTGGGGCTTCGAAGATGTTCAATGTTGAACCTTCGTACTTCGCGAAACCCTAACTCCTGAAATTTCGAAAGCAAACCTTTATATAAATTGATTCATTAATAAATAGGAAGCTCCATAATTTATTAATAATTTAGACTGTTGGATTAATCAGAAGGCTTCATTCGACGATGATTTATCCAAGTGCTTTTTTTTTGTTTTTATTTAAAAAAAAAAAAAAAAATGAAACTTATTTTAGTCTAAAGTTTAGAAAAATATGTATGTTTCAACATCAACTACGAATCATACACATGTTTAATCATTGTGGATAACATTATTTAAATGCATAAACATCATGCTAACTAACATGAATTTTGTGACCTCACTAAAAAAAAAAAATGCGTGCAACATGCTTTATACTACACACGACAACTATTCACAGCGTGCATGACAAATCCAACTGCAACATACCCAACCTCCAAGATGAGTCATGTCACTGCAAACATGACTCTGCCTATTGTTCATACAAATTTAATAATGAAACATACATATAAAATGAACCAAGGGGAAACAAGCCCATATGTTGATTTATCCATGCATCTAACAACACATATAAAAATGTGAACACATCAAGTAATCACACAACGAACACAAATCATTCAAATATTCATATACATAGCAAAATAATCATAGTAAAAAATCATAATACTTACATGTTTATGAAATATAACCAACTAGTTGTGCATGAAGGATGAGCCTCCCAGCCATATGCATTGTTGTTCATCTACTCTCAATATAAGGTCATCCCCGTGCTGAGGCTATCAATCCACAAGGATATCTAGTCCTCTAGCTAACTAATCTCCACACACAGTAACCCCAAACCCAGACTCTACTCCTACATAATTTTGAGTCCACCATCTCTCTCTTCCCCACAACCTGTACAACCTAAGGAATGTGCCCCCTTCACTTCTCACAGTCCCTCTGGTTGTACCATTTGTTTATCAAGGATTCTAGTGCACTTAGTTGGCTAGGAATCTCTTATCTGGGGACTCTAGGAACTCTTAGTTTCTTCAATATTGCTCACAACAACCTTTATGAGGCTCTTGAGCCATTTCCTCAACTGAAAATTGCACTATAGGATTACAACTCGTTGTTTACAGACAGAAAAGCTTCTCTCTCTGCATAATACACAACAAAACCATGGATTCCTTCAATCATAACATGGTTGGTGCTCTTCCCAAGACTCTTCTTTTCTCAAGCTACTATAAATCTGCTTGTAAAAACTTTCTACATTCTCCATACAAATTTTCTTCCCAAGGATGATAATACGTCAACCCCATGCTCTCGATAACTATGGGATGTGACTCCTCATACCCAACCTCTTACAAGAGTTTAACAATTATCTTTGCGAACACTTGACAACAAATCAAAGGTTATACACAATGATAATAATTCAAGAAAGTGGGTTGGATTAATACCCATGAATTTTCCCCCCTCAGACCCCCTTTATCTAGTGGAATCATAGCCCCCCATCGTTCTTCATTCCTTTTGTATGATTACTATCTTTATTAATTATCTAAATGTACATAATATACAATTTGACCTCCAACCATATTAATAAATAAGGCTCTTTACCCCAAACATACCGACTCACCAGCCTAAATAACATTTATACAATTACATTATAATTTACAGGGATTAAAACTACAAAGATTCATGTGAAAGCATGTTATTGTTTCTCACTTTGTAGCAAAGAAAATAGCATTCAAATTAAAAAACCATAAGGAAAGTTTCAAACAAACATATTCATCAATTTAAGGAACGTGAAAATAACAAATTACACTTAGGATTGTGAATTCTGGTGGAAATATATTAGCAAGAATAAAGATGTTCGGGAAAATATGGTTTTAGGTTCGGGTTATATGGTAAATAGTTAGTTTGGCAGTGTAACTCCCTCAATATACTAGTGTTCAATATACTATTGTTCATAAAGATCGTCATCTTTGTGGCTTTAGAAAATATATTAATCCTTTGTATCTTCTAAAAAAATTTCTACAATATATAAATCTTGATGTGTTTATTTACGATGTATAAATTTTTATATATTTTTAATATATTTTATATTTATATATTATATTTTTAATAATATATTTTTTTTTATTATAAACTTATTTAATTTATCTATTATAAAAATTTAAAATATATTAAAAAAAAATTAAAATGATTTTTAAAATATATTTAAAAAAAATAAAAAAAAATGATTTTAACATTCTTTTATATGTTATTAACAAATTTGTATTTAAAAAAATGCTTTTAAGGATTTAAAATAGTATTTTTTGGATAGTCATTTCACATACACATAAAAATTATTATTGATATTAATATTTTAATAATAATTCAAAAATATGATAAAAATAATAAAAAAAATGCTTAACAAACTTGAGAGGATTTACAAGAAATCTCTTAAAGAAATTAGAATTAAAAAAATAAAATGTATATAGAAATGGGGTGCCATTTTGTCATTGCTTAAAAGATGTGTGAAATAATAATGGATGGCCTTTAAAGAAAATGAAATTTTTTTTTTTTGTTTGTTAATTTGTGCAGGACCTGCGATTAACCTGTGGCTTGAGAAACCGCGACTCAGGGGCATCTAAGCCGTCAAAATCACCCGGGGATCGCACCCGGCCTGAGCCACACCAACCCTTAACATGGTTGGATTTTTTGTCCCCGTAGGTTTCGAACCGGTGACTTTAACATCACGGAGTGGCTTAACAACACACTCCGTCACCGACTGTCCTACACCTCGGGGACTTTAAAGAAAATGAAATTAATCACATAAAAATATATATATTAAATTTGAGAAAAAATATCATATGAAAACTTATTCAAATTCACAAGTTTTGTTTTCTTATACTATCTTCTAATCCTTGTTGATTTTTTAAATATAAGAGAAAATATTTCAGGTTCATCATCTTTTATAAAATTTCATTGCGAGAAAAGGAGAACAAGTGAGACACATTAGATGTTACTATCTCTCTCTCTCTCTCTCTCTCTCTCTTGCATCTACCCCTCTCTCCCCCTCACTCTGTATGCCTCCCTCTCCCTCCCCAACTCTCCCCCCTTTCTCTCTTTAGATTTCTCTGCCTCCCTTCCCTCTCTCTCCCACCTTCCTCTCACTCTCTCTATATTCCCCATCTCTCTATCCCTCTC
>ML833132.1:16634-38353 GCA_009831015.1 Picea engelmannii
TTTCACACCTATTCCAAAGCCCTACAACTAATCTAATGTAGGTTTGCTACCAGAAAATATAAAAATGTCTAATCAATTTTTTATAAGCGCTTTATTTTTAAGGTTGTTGTTACTCAAAAGGAAAATAACGTGGACAATATGGTGTTTTGATCGACTCGAAAGGTATGCAAAGAGATGAAGATGCAATCTTTTCATTTCGATGAAAGATATGCTACGAGAAGAAGAAAAAATTTATCATTCCCATATACACAATGTCCCAAAATATATTAAACTCATCAATATCAAGATTCTCAAGAAATGAGAAAAAGGTATTGTACACCAATGCACGATTCAAATGCAAGGATGCCCCCAATCCAATATAAAGCAAGAAATTAAATGCAATTGTTTCAAAATTTTCACTAAAAGCAATAATGAACTTTCTTAAAACAAAGAAACCCAAACTAAAAGTTTTCTTTTAAAGTGAACTATTCAAAAGAAATCTGATCTTTCCCTAAACAATTATAAAGAAAACACAGGCTTTGGAATTGAAAGACACTCAAAGCAAGAGGCTAATCCTTCAAAACCAAACAAAGAAAAGATGGCTAAAAGCAACTCAAAGAATGTCAAGCAGACTGTAAATAGATCAATATAGGCTCCAAAAGTTCAATCCAGTTGATCAAAGAAAAACTGGGCATCAAAAGATGGTAAGACCCAATCCAAAAAAATTTACAAACATGTTTGCAGCCTAGAAATAGAGTACAGTGTGAGAATTAGGTATTCACGCAGGCTAGACACTGGTAGGGTGCGAGAAGTTCGCACTGGATCTAACAGCAAGGTGCGAAAATCAATGGTTTTCGCAAGCTATAGAGAGGTACAGTGAGAGAATGTCTTTAATCAAAGAAAATTTTTAAAAAGACAGGGAATCTAAGTGAACTTCTAGATCCAGAGAGTCTGGATGGATGTCCCACAGACTTAGAAACCAGAAAACAAGTAATCAAAGGAAGGGAAACTAGACTAACTAGGAAACAATCTGTTCCCCAGTGGAGTCACCAATTTTGTTATAGGATAAATCGGTAGGTGCAGACACTAACTGATCTCCCTAGATCCACCTAGATCTAGAACAAAACACACCAAAACATGATGTTTTCCTTAAGTTTTAGATATTGAATTTACTAACTAAAGAGGGATAGGTGACATACCGTTTAAACGCCACTTCCTCTCTCCATCGGCTTCCTAGCTCCATTCCAATGCTCATACAATGATGATCCTGCAAAAGAATGCGACCAACCAAAGTGATAGCAATAGCATAAACTCAATATAAACCTATGTATGTGATCAAGGAATCATACAATAAAACACAACAAGCTTTATAGGAAAGAATCATATTACTGTATCATATTAAATGTGAAAGAGAGATTACAACCATGGCCTTGATGTTGTAAGGTCCCTTCCAACTATCCTTCGTTCCCCACACACTTCTACTCCAAGAATTCTGAGAGCATAGATCTAATAATACTCACAATCTATCTTGACAAAGGCAAAACTCAAAGACACTCCAACCAAGCTAATAATTCCAAGCCAAATCCAACTTAGCCCTTCTCCATGAGAGCTCCTCTCCTTTTAGAAGCTAAAGAGGATAAGGTAAGGAGGTTAGGATGATCCCACTAAATCATGAAAGCGAGTAAGATCCAAACCATTCAGATGCCACCTCATTGTGGAAGTTTCTCCTTCTAGAAGATTTGAGAAAACGCTCATGTTTCCCACGTGTAAGCATTCTCGCACCCTGCCTATAGAGCAGACTGTGAACCCCTCGTGACCTAGCTATGATGCAACCTATGAGAATCAGGCATTCTCGCACCCTAGCTATAATGCAACCTGAGAACTTCCTTTTTTATAGGGTTTTTACAAAGGAAACTGCAACTTCTTTTCTCAGAAAAAGTTCTTCTCCCTTCTTTCTTCAAGAACTCAGGCCACTGACCCCTCTGAAGGAAACAGATAGGTTTACATCATTAATGGTCATAGGGATGATGAAAATAATGTATAACACATAATTAATGGATTTTTCCTCGATCATTGGGTTAATTTGGAGGTAAGTGTCAAAAAATTTCACCCATGATCTAGCTAAGCTCTCGACAGACCCGTCAAAATATGGGATCATCAATCTACCCACCTTGTGCATGAGATCAAAGTTTTGTTGGTGCTGCTCTATTCCACTCCCTAGGTTTGTTCCTCTATTTGAGGTTGTAGAAGTCCTCATAAGAAAATGTATCCCATATATCTTCATCTATAGTCTTGTACACCTTGTATGAGGAATTAATATCAATATCCTGACCTGATTTCCCCTATGCTCCTTTAGGCTTCCCTACCAAGAATTGTGGTAATAGGGGCCTAGGGATATTTAGGATTCTTCCCTGAGTTGGGGTATTGTTTTTTATACCCTATGAATAAGTCCTACCTCCTCTATGGTTTCCCTCTAAATGGTTTCCATTGGAACCCCATGGTTTTTATTTGCTTGGGTGTTGGTATGGCACTGTGTCAATAATTGTGTCAATTGCCATTGCTCAGTGGCATGTCATTGTCCCTTGGCTATGGCCTCCAACAGTTATAAGTTATTGTACTCCTCATGATCCCCCATGCTTCCTTATGTCTCTGATTCTTTTTAGTTTGCTTCTATTTCTCTTTCTGGTGACCTTCGAAAGGGTTATCCTCCATGCCCTTTCTTCCTAGGCATCAATGTAGTCACGGGATGGCAGAATCACCAGCTTTGATACCACTGCAATGTCCTCAACTAGGATAGATAGAAAAAATATGTTTTCTTTCCAAATTATTGTTTCTCTTTGTATGATTTTATCAAATACTTTGCATTAAGGCTATTGGAAATGTCTTATAAATAGTTTGCATATTTCACCAAGATAGGAATATTGTCAAACATATTACATGCACCCATTACATATGACATAGAGAAGATAACCATGGCATATTATTATGGTATGGAAATCCAAATCAAAACAATACAAAGATATTTATTGGTTGTAACAATAGTTGCAAAACCCTCCTAAACACACAGATCTATTGGTTGCAAGGAAACTGCAATATCTACTAACATAGAACAAACAAGAAACTTGGTAATAATGAAAAAATATCCTTGAAAGGTGACGTGTCTTCTCCTTGACTATCTAACCTTCATTGGTGTGATATTGATCTACTCCTGAAACAACTGTCGCAACATGGTCGCTCGTACCTTAACAGATTTGTAACTTCAAATCCCAAAGATCCTCATTGTTCGAGGTTGAAAAATAGGCAGGGCCTTGGGGGATGAAGTTGGCCAACAAGCGGGGCCTTGCAGGACACCCTGTACTCAAACCGCAGGGGTGACCCCTAACACGTTTTCCTCGAA
The DNA here is from genome assembly GCA_009831015.1 of Picea engelmannii. Classification (NCBI taxonomy): domain Eukaryota; kingdom Viridiplantae; phylum Streptophyta; class Pinopsida; order Pinales; family Pinaceae; genus Picea; species Picea engelmannii. Next base: position 20,011 of record ML833132.1, read on the forward strand.
ATCCTCTTGGTACCTGCAAAATCGGTGATCATCCTCCTCCGAAAAGTTTTTTCAATCCCCTGTGCGAGCCGATATACCTACAAACTCCCTCCAAGATGATTTCAAACACAAAATGAACTCAAGTGAATATCCCGGGAGGATCCTCCTCCTTGTCTAACTAGGGCGGGTATTGCACCACCAAAACTAAACTACAATGGAAGGGTTTTTCCAAACCCTAACAAAAACCTTGGCTCAAAAAGAACATCAACAAGAGATCAAATCATAGTGAGGAAGGTGAAGTGTTACCCTTCCTTTATACTTCTTCAAATCCTTCTAGATATTTCTCCTTTTTTACCAAATCAAATATGAACATTATTCTCTCTTAATATTTACTTAAACATTAAAAGTCACTTTTAATGCTTAGGTAATTTTATATTTATACTTAATTTCACTTTAGAATGTAACATATCCTATATAGTGACATTAAATAAACCTCCTTGACTCCATTTTTCTTCATTGACTATAGCCTACGGGAGTCATATAGGATACTAATTCATCCCCCATTATGGTCAACTGGAAGGGGACATTACAAGAACATAGTGGTTGAACCCAGCTCGAAGAGTCATCCTCATCAAATTCGACATCTTGTCTACTCACCCTCTCTATCTATGCTCTACTCTATTATCACCAAAAGGAATAGTTAAATTGTTTACAATGAGGATAAGACAGTTTCTATGGAAAGGAGGGAAATTGAAACCAAAAAAAATTCACATTATGAATTGGAATCAAGTCACTAGTGCCAAAGATAAGGGAGGAATGGGAATCTGAGAACCGGAGCATATGAATATAAGGATGGGGGATAAATTATTATGGATATTAGTCATAGGGAAATCAACATGGTGGAAGAAATAAATCCATAAAAAATATTTCTCAGGTCAAGAAAAAGATGCCTTAAGTCAAAGCCACAGGTTGAAATAGATTTTCCAATTTTTAAACCTTTGATTGCAACCAAGCCTCTCATTTGTGGGATCCTAAATTGGATCCCTGGGAATGGCTACCAAATCAATATCTGGGAAGATAAAATATTGGAAAAAGAAGGCCTCTCTCAGTAGGTGATCTTGGCCCCTCTACAAACTTGGATGGAAGTGTTGATGCATGTAGCATTGGACAAGTACTTACACATTGGCTTGGTGTCTAACATGTGGAATTCGTCCAAAGTCTTCTAAGTGTGAGACTTTACTTTAATTAAAGTAATTAACTAAAGTAAAGTTATTTTATTAGTGAGTTGAGTTTTATTTAAGGAAAGTACTTTAATGGACATTAGTGAATTAAATAATATCCATTGATCTCAAGTGAGGTGAGAAGTAATCTTAGTTGTCAAACACTTTGTAGATTAGGGTTAGGTCATAAATCAAGATTATAAAAGTAAGGCTAGGATAAAGGAGGAATATGATTTAGGTGAGAGACCAAGGTGGGACTTTTACATGGAGATAGAAAATGTAACACCCCAAGGCAGAGCCCTGCTGAATTGTAATTATGTTTATAGGATGGTGAGCCAGGTGTTATAAGTTGGAAGAGTTGTGTGTTTATTAGGCTGGAGAGCCCAAATTATAAGGCCAATGAGATTGATTTTGTATATGTAAGTACTCACATCATTAATAAAATTGCATCGCTGCGTGTAGACCTACCACGAAGAAAGATTTATGGGGGACTAAGCTCCACTAGGTAGGGATTGGGAAGGGGCTAAGTGTCTAGGAATGGGGGCTAATCTAGAGGGATTACCTCTAAAGGAATAATATTATATTATTATTTCCTATAGGCTAAAGTTTGACATAACTGATGTTGCCCTAAGTTCTCGGGGAAAGGGAACGAGTGTTAAGTGGAACTCATGTAGCTTCAGGAAGACATGTATCAACCTGGGCGCATGGAGTTTTAGGTGGGGAAAGTCAGCTCATTGGGGGTTCCCTCACCATTCTCATTGTTCCCTCACCATTCTAACTGTTCCCTCTCCATTCTCACCATTCTCACCATTCTCGTCACGCTCATGATGGTCGCCACTCTGGAAGTCATCCATACTCCCCATTGATCCACGCACTGTTGGAACCTGCATATAAACTTGAGTTATCCTATGTGTTTCCTGTGAATCCCGGCACACCTGCATTTTCCTGAGCCTGTGTTGTGTCTTAGAGGTTGGTTGTTGCTTCCAACATAGTTCCTTGATTGAGCATGCCTTGCTGCCATATTCTATGTCCTTGCTCGTTTTCGTTTGTTACCATCACCTTTTTGTTAGCCAAATTTTGTTGTTGACATCACCCATGTCTGTTTGACATAAGAGCTGGATTGAAGAAGTAGGTTGTCAGGCCTGTGAGCAACTCTCTCCAGGTGAGAGAGTTTTCTGGGAAGTGAGTTCTCCTGGAGGAAGTCTCGTAGTAGCTACAGTACTCTGAGACTTCTGGTCCATCCTGTTGTTAAAGCCCAAAGAAAGGGAGGTGTAGCAGACGATGGAATTGCGATAGTGAAGGTGTACACTCCTGGGGTGGGACAGGTGTGTGGGCAATGAGGGTCTATGGGCTATGGGCGTAAGTGGCTCCTGGGAGAAAATACTTCATGTTGATTTGTGCGACTTTCTTGTTGTCCTTGCCAAGCTTAGGAATCCCTTTCCCGATGGAGTTTAGTCCCAGCTCGGGGGTGACCCACTATTGAGTGTGATGAGCAGTGTGGTCTAAGGCTAGGAGGTTCGTGGAAGGTCTGCATGCAGTTGGTGGTCATCTATTAAAATTTAAGTACCCAATTCTTTGTTATCTATATGATTTGTATTTATATATATGTTTTTATGTTTATGTGTTTTGTATGTGATTATTGCATGCATGCTTTACTGTTATTTCTGCATTACATTGTGTGATAGAAGAATGTAAATCAACTGTTAATTGGTATGTGTATCTTTGTTTTTGCATTTATCTATGTATGAACGGAATGTTTATGTCTGGTTAAAAATTGCAATAGATATGTATATAAATATATATGGTATCAGAGAAGAAAAATTAAGGATACAGTTGTTTAGGTAGCATTTCCCGGCAGAGGTTTTGAGGGTCGAGGACGTCACAAATTGGTATCATAGCAGAAAAATTAAGGATACATATGTTTAGGTAATGTTGCTTGGCAGGGTTCGAGGGTCGGGGATGTCATGAATTGGTATCAGAGCCATGGTTTCAACACTGAGCCTGGATGGGCCAGGAAAGTGGAAGTTGAAGAAAAGGTTTCGAAAAGGAATTGTTGTCAAAATGGACAAAATTGAAGTTCAGAGCCCATTTTTCGACACTGAGCCTACATTAGGTCGTATAAGTGGTTATGGAATCAAAAGCTCAAAGAAAATTTTTGTCGAGAGGAACAAATTTGAACCTAAGAGCGTCCCTGGGTGCCAAGAGAATACCTGGGACTGTGTTCAGAAGCTCAGGAGGTATAACGGTTTAAGGAATGGAAATAGAGAAAGAAACCACAACAACCATGGTTTTGGGCCATAGGATCTATTATCACTCTAGGAAACTCTCCCAGGATGTAAGTCAGAGATGCCTGGTAACTTAATCTTTTTGGAAACTATTTTCTCAAAATTAGGTGTGGGTTTTGGATCAAGATGAATATCTTTAATCTCTGGATTGTATTTCAAGACAGTCAAACTATATTCATGCAACTCAAGGCCTTCAAGAGATATTGTCAGATAGGTTTGTATAACAAATGGATCAGAAAACTAATGAGTCAATCAGAACATACATAAACCATATATATGATGGATCAACAAACTAGCTAAAGATGCTTATGATTCTTGCTTAGCAGTCAAAAGTAAGATGACAATTACCATAGGACCATTAAACAGAGACAAAGAACGCATTCAACTCATAAGCATGGACAAAGATGAAGGAAGGTCTGACAACAACAAATCAAAGAAGCTTGCAGGCTTGATATATTTCAGAATATATCTTTCATACAATAACAGTAAGATATAGAACTCAAAATCGAACCCCTAGTTCATCTTCTATCTTTAGCTTTATAGCTTTACAATGCAGTTTTGAGATCCTAAAAGCATGGATCAGATATGCTAAAGATAGAAAGTCAAAATTCAGTTTGCAAAAGATAGGGAATGATCCCCAAAATGAGGTCAATCCCACATTTCATGGTCTTCATATCTTGTAGAGTCATTGTGTAGTGCAGGATATCCTTCCAAGGCTGAGTGATGACTCTTCCAAGAGATAAAATTCGAATATGTTGAGATGTGCAAAAAATTCAATCTGTTTCCACCAAAATAGGTGCCAAAACCAACTTGGCTACCCTTTCTAATCCTTATGCACCAAAAATGGATCTTGAAACTGAATATATAATTCATCATCCATCCATCATGAGTGTTTTCAAATGATTTGGATCAGAAAAACCTCGATCTGTGCAAAATTTAGCTTCCTCTGTCCAGTTACAGATTTCAGTGGTTAACATAGGGGACTTCTGGGTGTGTTATCTACCGAAATATCTGCTTTCAATGGTTAATGAACAGTTGAAATGTTTTCTTAAGCCACCGAAAGTCTTGTCTTCAAAATTGCAAAATACAGAAAGCCTTCAATATTTTACTCTTTTGGTCAAAGTTTTGATGCCTCAATAAGAACCTTGGTGGCCATATTCTCTTTCATCATGTGTTGATGACATCTGCTCTGTAAGACACTGCATTTCATTTTGTAAGTGTTCTACAGTGCTTTCTTTTTCAACATCTTCACATAACAGGGGATGTTGTTTTGTTTAAAGTTTCCTCCAGTTTGCAGAGATGATAGTTGCTTCCTTGGAACCTTCAGAAACTATAAAACAAGTGTGAGAGTTGAGTGGATGTTTCACATATATATTGCTTCTAAAACACTGATGAAAGAAGTTTTGTCAACTTTCACGATTTGCAGCTTTATCTGAATTCAATCAAAACTTCTTATTACAATGAAACAGAATATCCATGTCTATGCTCTAACAAAGGCATTCATAGTTAGATAAACAAATTCACATGCCCCAGCTGTTGTTTTCTCAACGAAGACCTGTCAACAACTACCATTATCTTAATGAGATGTCCAAACTTATGAAAATGCCTTATACAAACCCTGGATTTGAACTATGCAAGATGAAGGCTCAGGTCTTTAGTTCTATCATTGCTTCTTGTCGTTTTCAGCAAAAGAGATCCATGTACACCAATAGGCGCAAGCATCCCAACAATTCCTTTGAATCCATATAGAGTTGAATTACTCAAAAACACCTGATATCCTGCGCCCATCAGAAGAAACCAAGCTCTTAAATGTGAGCTATGGGAAGTGAATCTGCCACATCAAGCTTTAGAATGGCTGGTCGAAACTTGAATGGCCATCTGCGAGCAATTTTAACCATTGGAAATTGTGTTGTTGTAATACAGGCCATCAATGATGTTGCCTTGCTCTATAATTGTGCCTTTGTTTGTGATTCTTCCTCATCTTCTTCACCACAGCTCCAAGTGTAACCTGCATTCTAATACACATGGCGCTTGAATAGCTCGAAACCTGCAATGCGCATCTATTTGGCCTCTGTTCGTGGCCTTCCTCTTGGCAGATGCCTTCGACTTGTCAAACGTTCCAACAACCAATGCTAAGTGGACCTCTGGACGGTTGTATATGCATTCTCTACCTATCTGTTCAGAGATCGGATTCCTCATATATTTGATGTTTAAATCATTTCTCCTTTACTAACTTGGCACGTTGATGCGTAATCAGCACCTGTAAACTCTTAGGCGCTATCACTTTGCCACCTGCAAAATCTTTGACACCTGCAATTTATTTGTGACTTAACTACGTGGCTTAAATTATTACTTGACTTAGGCATAAGGATTGGGCATGTATATTTGGTGTGGCATGACTTAGGTTTTAGAATCACTTTGAGCACCCACCACTTCATCACAAAATGCATATTATCGTTTGATAGTATAAAACCCAATAAAGCTAGGGTTATAGGATACGGTGACATGTATTTGCATTTTGTGTTTTGCAGGTAAAGAGAAAGAGACCAAAGGATTTTGGGCAAGAGAGATCAATGGGAGCTGCATGAAGAATTTGGAGATAAGGGAGATCTTGGCAAATGACCAAAAAAAAATGATAAATTAAGCCCGAAAGGATGAATTTGCTCAATATTTTTGTAAAATATTTGAGGAGATAACATCTGGCTCCTTCTGGGGATGAAAGCCTCCCTGTGAGGTTTCAAAAACAAGCAGACCTATGCCTGTCCATTTAACCTCAAAATCCTGCAACCTGCTCAATAATAATCCACAATTTGTATTGTGTCTAGTCCATTAGGCTATGGAGTCATTTGCCTTTAGAACTAATCCCCTGCAAACCTGTAGCCTGAAAACTTATAGCCTGCCTGTAGACTGCATGTTTATTCAACAACCAATAACTGAAAGGATCTACTTGCTCAGATGAAGAGCTTATTCTCCTATATACTCCTACTCTAACCATTATACTTCTTTTTAATCAAGTAAAATCATGCTTCCAATGAAGCCATGTCAAAAACTTATTTGCTGACACAATTCTTGATCTTGATCCCAAAAATAAAAGAATGCGTAGCCAATATAGATGTGTTCTAAAAAAATGATAGAAGCAGTCTTCATCTGACAAGAATATCTTAATCTTTATACTGTTCAATGATTCCAGAAAATCGGCAATAGGATCAATAAAATAGCTAAGGAATACCTCTTCAAGATTTTGTTCCAACTGAAGACTGACACGCTGCTACCGATGGCTTTCACCGATCTCCATGTTAACTGTAAACTGCTCAACCTCGATCAAAGAAACATGCATGATGTACTGCTGATCTAAACCTTTCTGCTCATCATCTTCCTTTTCATGTATGCTGCAATTTCCCTTTGTCTGCAAATCTAAAAGTTGAAGATTGTTCCCAGTATTTGCTACAGATTCAACTCTATCACATGCTAAAATAAAAATTTGTTTATCATTTTTCAAGTTTTCAAATGGGACAATCTGATCTTCAAGGCAATTTAAGATAGTAAATTCATTTGGTATAGTGTCAAAAACATCTATACTATGGATTCCATAGTGAAGATCATCAATGTCTCAATCACAATGAGATAAGGGAGATCTTGGCAAATGACCAAAAAAAAAATGATAAATTAAGCCCGAAAGGATGAATTTCCTCAATATTTTTGTAAAATATTTGAGGAGATAACAGGATCTATTTGGGAGAAGGCAAAACCTTCATAGTCCTTATATTTAGAAAAGGTGCAAAAAATTTAACCCATGAGTACTTCAAAATTCACGACTTCAGCGAAGTTTATGAGTTATGGAGCAGAAAGGGTCGAAGCTCGAAGTTTCGAAGTCTCGGAGTGGATATACACTGTAGATCCGGGGAAAAAGAGCTTGACCGTTGGTTTTGGTCAAAGATAGATCATATATGTAGATCAAGCCAGGAGCAAGTGGTAAGGCGCAGTATTGATGAAAACGGACCTCAGTCGTCAGATCTACGCACGAGTGGTTATGAACCATAGAACTCACGGCCATTCGGAATTTGAAGTTTAGGAGTTCGGCACTCAGGAGAAACGGGGTGTTCTAAGGTGTTCTCGAAGTGACGTGGCATGATGATGTCACACAGGGTGACATGGAATTCCTTAGTCATGTCACGTGTCAGTCAGAATGGAACTATGACAACCATGTTGGATCAAAAGAAACCTGACATGTGGGGCCACATGTCACCACCTTATATGATGACAGATGTACTACATGGACCCCGAAAGTTTAAGTAATTCAGAAATTCAAAGTTCGAAGGAAATGTTAGAGGAAGTTGTGAAAATTGTCGACGTTCCGAAGTCAAGAAGCATGGGAATGACATGGTCCTTGATGTCACCTAGGTTGATGTGGAACACCATACTAAGTGGACCCCAGGAAGATAAAGTAGTTTGGAAGTTCGGAGTTCGGTATATTTGAGGAATGCAAGTGTAAAATCTCTGAAAACTGAAGTCCCAAAGTGACGTGGCCTAATGATGTCACCAGGGATGACATGGACACATGGGATGTGTGCCATGTGTTAGTGAGTTAAGAACCTTGGAGATAGAAATGTTAGTCAGAATGCGACACTTGTCACCCGTCATAATGGGCCACGTGTCCACTTCTACTATTCCGCCACCTGGCACTCTTCTTGAGCATGATTAGTGGGGCCCCTGATGGTTGCAGGGGATGCATGGTGCCAGATCTTTCACTTCGAAGGATAGCCACTTCGGAGGAAACAGGGGTTGTGTGGGTTGAGAACTCTCGAAGGCTGAAGCATTGGAGTTCATTGTGATCGTTGACCATTGTGTATGCGTGTCAGAAGATCTGACACTCCAGAGAGTTGTCACTATAGAGGTTTGTGGCATTGAAGGCCTTGGAAACACCAGAAGCCCAAAAATATGAAGCATGGAGTAAGCGCCTGTTGGTTTAGCACTTGGTCCTAGCCATGGTCACATGCGAGTTAAGGAATGAAGAAAAGGGGCTAGTGTCGAAGGTGAATTGTTGCAGAATGAAACAGGGCTTAGAGATAGAATCATGGGGATTCTTGATCGACATAGACCCACCAAAAATGGAGTCTGGTATTCTTTTTGTTGAATCAGATTGTTTAAGTTACTCTGGAAAATTATTAAAGACTGATAGCCTGACAAAAATTTAGTTGACTGCACATTTTGCAGAGTTAATAATTGTCAGAGCCGAACTGAATTGTCGCATAATATAGAGAAATGGAGGAGGCATAGGATTCTTACAGTTCAGAGAATGAAGCTAGAGTAATGGATTTCCATTTGGGAATTGAAGGAACGAACTCCAATGGGCATGGAGAAGAAATAGACAAAGAAGTGAGCATGATCAAAATCATTAAGAATTTGCAAAAAGATGTCCAAATGCACCAGGAAGATAACAAAAGGCTTATGAGAGCCAGGGAGCAACAGGGGGACTTCAATATGAAGTTGATGCAAAGCTTGGAAATAATTGAAAATAAATTGGATAAGGAGAGTGGCTCCAGAAAATTAGAGAACCACAGATCCCCTGATGAGGAAAGAAGAGGAAGAAGTGGTAGCAGACATCACCAGCACTCCCAAAAGCATTCCCATAGGAGAGCACATGGTAGCTCAAGTCCATCCCATGTTAGGAAACATAGGACGTATGGGGTGGATGAGTTGAAAGGATAAATGAATAAAATCAAACCTCCTACTTTTGATGGGGAGCACAATAAAGATGAATATGTTGAGGCATGGCTATTGGGCATGAGGAAATATTTCTAACTGCATAACTATTCTTTTCATGCAGAGGGAAGAATTGTCATCTACCAACTTAAAGGAAAAGCATCCATATGGTGGGATCATCTTGTGCAAGTGCAGCACGTCATGGAGAAGAATGTTACTTGGAGGGAATTCAAGAGACATTTTGAAAATAAGTACTTAACTAAGAGGTATTATGACAAGAAAATGAAAGAGTTCCTTGAAATCAAGCTGGGAAGTATGTCCATTGATGAGTATGAAAGAAGATTCTTGGAGTTGTTGAAGTATGTCCCCTTCATCAAAGACGAGACAGTTAATATTCAAAGGTATCTGAGTGGGCTTTCATCTTTCATCAATGATAAAATCCAATATGATGATCCCAAGAATCTGGAAGAAACTATAAGGAGAGAAAAATGCTTATATGATCAACAAAAAGGAAAGCCTACTTTCCAAAAATCTTGGGAAGACAATAAGAAGTTTAAGAGGGAGCAGAGGCAGAAGGGAAATAAACCACCATTTTTCAGAAACAATTCTCAAGGAAATCCAGTTTTGGTGGAGCCTACGATGGCTGAAGTATGTGGGCAAAGGCCAAGACAGACACCTATGCAATGTTGGGGTAATAATGGAGATCATAGGTATAGATATTTCCCTCACGGAAAGGACAAGGTGAGAGTTGTTCACAATGTTCAGTAAGCTAAAATAGTGGAGGACATGGGTGGAAGAGTACCAAGGATCTATGCAGCCCTGGACAACAAGCAAGTTGAGTTTCAATCACACATGATTGAAGTTGAAGGTATGATCAATAACCATGCCTTTACTATTTTAGTAGACTCAGGAGCTAGTTATAGTTACATAGATCCTAAAGTTTTGGAAATATTACATTTTCCAAGAAGCAAGCATGAGAAATCTTGGTTGGTGTTAGCACTGCCATTTTTCTTTCCATTTAGAGTCGGTTTCAGTCGGGGGTATGGCCCATGCACCCAAACATGTGAATTCATGTACGTAGCACCATGGGGTCAAAGTCAGCAAGTGGTCGGTTGGCCCTTGGAATCGGGAAGGGATGTCAGAGTCTAAACATGCGTAAGTGTTACAGGTATGTCTTTTTTAAAGATTCAAGTCCTGTGTAAGTCGCATCGGCAAGTACATCAGCTATTATCAGTTCATCATGAAGGCCAAAAGAATGAAAAATCACGGTGTTTGTATCATGCATGCACATCATGCCTTATCACCTTTATTCTACACGTGGGGATTTGCCATGGAAAACCTGCAACTCAATTCAAAACATCTTGTCGCCATGAATTTGTTGTCCTCCAGCATGATTCCTTCTTCTGCCCGACTCGTTATAAATATCGGATGCTCGGCACTCATTTCAGTCGTGAAACCAGGTCCGCACCCTATTTGCAATTCCCCATGCCAGCACAGTTTGATCAAAATTCCCCCCCTTGTGCGTTTGTCAGATACGTCGCGCGCAGAATACATACTGGTCGCGCCATGGCGACCTCCCAAAGAAAAAGGAAATGCGTGCAGAGCAGCAAAATTTCTAGGTCCAAGCCCCAAAATGACTGGGAGACATTCTCACCTGCAGCAAGCAATCTCAAGGACATAAAAGGATTCATTCCTTTACCCATAGAGAAGACCAAATCAAACCGCGTGGAACCTGAAGCAGAAGGACTTGCACAAGAAGGGAAGACAATAGAAACCCCATCTCCTAAACAGAAAATGCCTCAGAGAAGGGGCAGGCCAAGGAAGAACAAGAAAATTATGGAAGCTCAATTTTTAGAAGAGTTGTGTGCCAGATCGATGGTTGAATAACTACTCATGCACGTCATCCGGCTAGAGCCTGCTGGAGGATCGAGTCGTGAAGGCAAAAGAAGAACAAGGAAAATATATATCACAGGAACGAATGATCAAGATCCATCTCAGCAATTAAAGCAGGCAAAGTTGGCTATCGCTGAACTCTATCAGGAAAACATGGAATTGAGGCGACAGCTAGCGACAAAGACTATGGAAGCATCAGCAGCGCAGGGTCGCGAAGGGAACGTGGCATGGATAAAAAAATTGCTCAGAGAGGTGCAAGACACCATTGTACAGCTGCGAGAAGCACAGAGACTGATGGAGGAAAGGCATACAAAGCATTCCAGGGAATGTGAAACGGCCGAGAAGGAAGCCCGAGTGGCTTTCGCCAGCGCGCAGAAAAAGAAAGTTTAGCAGGTGTTCATCTTTTCACCTGAAATCATAATACAAATCTTGGCATTTTTGAAAGACACTTCTCCCCAAATCACTCTGCCATTTTGATAACGGTCGTAAAATCAAACAACCACTTGTCACGCACATTTTTCCCAGCAAATGAGCACGCAGCAAAAATCAAAGTCATTATAGCAGATAGAGAGTTTTTCGGCAGACACCTTCCCGCTCAAACATCTGATCAAAGGGTAATACTGACACATATTTTCCTCATATCGAGACCTGCTCGATGATGGGATCCTCATGGCGAATTTTCGAACAGTAATGTGTAAACATATGTGATTATTGTATATTTTTGGAAGGAGCCATGCGAAGAGTCTCCAACGCATGCTACTCAGTTTTCCTAGTTTTAGGGTTAGCAGTTAGAAAGAAGGGCACCCCAAGTGGCACCCTCGTTTATATATTTCATCTTTTCGATGTAATCCAGGTTGGTTGGAAAAATTGGTAGACGACAACTATTGTATGTAATTTGAGTTTTTTGACTGAAACTTAATGCAAAGGTCATGTAACTTGATGAAAAGATTCTAGTTGTAGCAATCGAATGTATTGTGCCTCTTTCTTTGCGTATGTGCTTCCTATCATATTTATTCATATATTTTTCTATCTATTTCGAAACAAAATTTTTAACCTGTGGATTTGCTGCACAGCGCCCCTTGTTCGCGTCACTTAGACTAATTGTTTTATTTAAAGCTAACTTTGAATTCGCCCGCAGTAGCGCTCCGAGTTACTTTCTGTTTTTTTCTCCCCGCCACACATTACCGTTTTACACTGAAGATTGTTGCTAGCCTAGCCTTATCCTCTCAAGTTCAGTCACTGAGTCATTTGTCTCTGTCATTTCCTCAAATCGACTCCATAGCCCAAGTCTTACTTTCTTGCACCAATATAACCAGAACTGGTTTTATCAAAGGTGTTAAATCTAGCCACTTCTTTTAAATCCATATTCCACGTGGAGATCGTGCCTTCCAAGAGAGCCCTCTCCATATCCGAAAGGATAGTTTCGGGCTTCAAAGTTGGTTGAAAAAGTTACCTTCATCGTTTGTTTATAAATCGAACAGATTTATGAAGTGCTAACATTCTGGCGCCGTTGTCGGGGATGAAATTGAATAGTTTTTCCTTGGGATGAATGACTAATGTTGCAATTTGACCCCTGAGGGTAACATAGGGACAAACATCTATACCGACTAAAACCCTTACCCTGGCGACTCCATTCCAAAAGACCAGTAGCTCCAAGTAGCGCAGTTCAGGAACCCTAGCTCCGAAGATGATTTATACCAGATCCAATCCTGACCCAAACCCCATACAGCCTGTGTACAACCCCGAGAATATCCTGCACAAGACTAGAGAGAAATCGTCGGACCCATTCTACAACCTGGACAGAAGCCTATCCTTACCCAAAGATGGTGTGCAAAGCATCGACGACCTTGAGTTTGACAAATTATTTGAGCAAACCCTTTTCAGGTCTAAGTCGGAAACCATCTTGGATGAGACTGTTTTTGACCCGAAGAAATTCCAAGCCCTGATATCAAAAATATCCCTCAGAACCCAAATCCTCCTAGAGATATGGCTGCCAGATTCTCCCCCCTCATCCTGCTATCCCAACTACGTGACTTGCCTCAGAATTACAGTCAGAGAATCAATCTCTACGACGCTGAAGGAAATGTTTCCGCCCAGAGGCATTTGGACTGGTTTAATGATTTCATCAACCTGGAGGAGGTGGACTACGCAGATGCGAAAATGAGGTTGTTTGCGCAGAGCCTTTCAAGATATGTAAGGAAATGGTTCAAATCCCTCCCACCCACGAGCATTTGAGACTTTGCCGCATTCGATACTTCTTTCCTGAATAAATGGGCGGACAAGAAAAAACCTTTGCAACTGCTAACACAGTACAATAATATGAGGAAAGCACTGGAAGAGATAGTACAGGAATTCTCATCCCATTTCTTGAAGGTGTATAACTCAATCCTTGCAGAAGTCAAGTCGCCCCCCGGTGTTGCGTAGGTGCGGTACGCCAATTCCTTCGACGGTGATTTCGTCCTATTGTTGAGAGAAATAAGATCAACAAGTCTAGACACTATAATGAGTAATGTTGTCGAATTCGAAGTAAACATTATGGTGTCGGGAAAAATAAAACCGAGGTTCAACCGAGGCGATAAGAGACCCCAGGGAGATGCACAGTCATCGACGTCACAGTCCTCAGATGAAAAATTTGACATGATGATGAAGACCATGGAGAAGTTGATGGAGAGAGTGTCCATGGGAAACAGACCTGTTGCCCGAGAACAGAACGACCCATAACCCAGGAATCATAACCTCAAAAGGGGTCAAGTCCCTCAAATCAGACAGAGGGAACTAAAAGAGAAGAGGGATCAAGGTGACCAGCAGACAAGACCTCCATTCCAAAACAACTACGCGGACAAGGATTTTGACCAGACATTTGACGACCAGATGCATTGTTGCGACGATAAAAACCTGTGCGTGTTCTTGACAAAGAGCGAGCATGATGGTACATGAGCAAAAATGAAGACTTTGTGTTGGAGACAGACGATGATATGATACTTGAAATAGATGATGTGTTGTCTTGGGATATAGAAGAGTTCAGGAAAGGATATCAGAATGTCATCATGCAATTCCAGAAGAAGTACAACCTCTAGAGAAAAGACACACCTACCGAGTTGCAACAAATGAACCCCATAAGGAAGCCTCCAGTGGACACCCCTTCCACAAGCCAAGCAAGGTCGGACATCATGACCAAGGACACGATGGAGAAGGCTAAGTTGAAGGAGGAGGTCCCCAAGAAAGCTCTGGAGACCGGTCGGGAAGCGAGCGGAAAAGAGGTAGAGAAAACTTGTCCCCCTTTCAAATTTGAACATGAGATGGCCAAAATCAAAATCTCTATCCCGTTCAACGAACTTATTAGAAAGAGTGAGTATCAGGATAAAATCATTAAAATGTTGAAAATGGGAGGGACCCCCGATACTCTGAATATCCAAGATGATCACCCCGCTATCATTTTTGGTCCACGCGTTGAAGAGACAAATGATACCGAGGACGTCCCTCTATTCTACATCAGTCTAAAGGTCCATGACATGACCCTGCATAATTCCATGCTATATTCTAGCACATCACACAACCTCATGCCAAAGGTGATCATGGATGAACTGGGTTTGGATATCACCAGGCCATACAAATACCTTTTCTCTTTTGATTCGAGGAAAGTCAAGTGTTCGGGCCTTATCAAAGACCTAGTTGTGTCATTGGCTCAAATCCCCTCTAAGAACATGGTCATGGATGCATTCGTCACGGACATACCCCCAAAGTTCGACATGCTGCTATCAAGGTTGTGGGCTGGGAAGTTGAAGGGCACTTTGCAGATGGATATGTCATACACCACCATCCTTGTTTTTGGCCATGACAGAAGGTTGTACAGAGAAGTGTTGTTGAAGTACATGGTAATAAGCAAGACATATCCAAACAATCATCCTATATATGCCATCGACATTAAGATCGGTTCTTCTATATTCTACAATGACCTCATTTTCAAAGAGAAAGATTCGGCAGTCGTCATGAAAGATGACAAGGAAACTGCACGGGGAACAATACAATGCACCGACCCGAAGGACTACATGGAGAACAGGGTGTGGAACATGAGTTTTGATGGCACAGTCAGCAGAGAAGGAGTTGGGGTCGGTGTATGGGTAAGCCCCCCTGAAGCAGGCACAAAGTTTTGCTCATACAAGATCGCATTTGAATGCACTAACAACATGGCTAAGTATGAAGCACTAATCTTGAGCTTGCAAGTTTTGAAAGAATTTGGCATGCAGAAGATAGCAGTGAGCGGAGATTCTGAGCTGATCATAAATCAGGTAAAGGGTGTATATCAGACCAAACACCCCAGGCTGGGGGCATATAGAAATTTGTCTTTGGACCTCCTCAAAGGATTTTCAGAGTATGACCTATATGATATCCCCAGAGAGAAAAATCAGATCATCGATGCATTGGCCACCTTGGCCTTAGTTTTTAAGATCCCCATCTTCCCAAACAAAAGATATGAAATCGAGGTCAAGCACAAGCCAGCAGTGCCTGACAATATCAAACATTGGCAAGTGTTTGATGATGAAAAACAAGTGGAAATATTCCTCCTTATGAGCGACGAGTTTGCTAATACAAACATGAACAAGGAATGTTGCAGCGACGAAGATGAGAGTGCGGATGCACGTAGTAACGACGAACCTTTCCAAAACCAGATCACAGGAAGGGACATAATACAACTAAAAAATAATATCATTCCAAAGGGGTTGGTGCCACTAGAAAAAAAAATTGATGAGAATGATGTGGCTAAAAACCCCAAGATCACTGCAAGCAAAGAGGACATGGAAGATTGCAACATCGGGACTGAGGAGAACTAGAAGATGGTAAAATTATCAAAGGCACTCAGTCCAGAGGTCAAGCAAGACTACGTCAAACTCATGAAGGACTTCTCGGATGTCTTCGCATGGAGATATGATGACCTAAAAGTATATGACACGAAAGTGATCCAACATGTTATCCCTCTCAAGGAAGAGAAGAAACCTTTCAAACAGAAGTTGAGAAGGATAAATCCCATGTTGCTGACGTTGATCGAGAAGGAGGTAAAGAATATTTTCGATGCTAAAATTATCGTGTCTTTGTGATTCTCGAAATAGGTAGCTAATTTGGTACCTGTAAGAAAGAAGAGCGACAAGATAAGACTATGTGTTGACTTCCAAAATTTAAACAAAGTATCTCTCAAGGATCACTACCCCCTTCCTAAAATGGACTACATCCTGCAAAAAGTGGTGGGGTCCCAGAAGATGTCTATGTTGGACGGGTTTTTAGGATATAAACAGGTCATGGTCCACCCGGACGATAGAGAGAAAATGGCTTTCACAAATCCATGGGGAACGTTCATGTACGCCAAGATGTCGTTCAGCCTGATGAACGTTGGATCCACTTTCCAAAGGGAAATGGACATCATGTTTTTTGATGAAAAGGACAAGTTCATCGTGATTTATCTGGACAACATCACAGTGTACTCTACCTCCGACAAATAGCATCTCGAGCACCTGAAGAAGTTTTTCCAGAAGTGCACGAAGTTCGGCATATCACTAAATCCAAAGAAATCACATTTCGGGGTGGAAGAAGAGAAGTTGTTAGGACACATCATCTCCAAGGAAGGCATTTAGATAGACCCCAACAGGTTTGAAGGAATCCTGAAGATCGGCACCCCGCGCAACAAAAAAAGAGGTGCAATCCTTCCTGGGAAAGGTAAAATTCTTGAGGAGATTCATCTCGAACCTGGCGGAAATCATAAAACCCATAGCCTATTTCAGTCGGACACTGCGCAATGCTCCAGTAAGGTACGATATTATGGAAAAATAGGTGTATGCCTTAGTGAAAGTTTTGAAATAATTCAGGACATATATATTTCACTCCCATGTCATCGCTTGTGGACCCAGCAACTCAGTGAAGGATATCCTGACTCAACCTGACCCGGAAGGAAGGAGAGGAAAGTGGATAGCGGCCATGCTGGAATAAGATCTTGAGATCAAGCCTACGAAATTGATCAAGGTTCAGGGCCTTGCAAAGTTAATGGCGTAGTCGGACTGTGACATTGTAGGAATGAATTTCATCGATGATCTGTCGGAATGTCCTCAAGAAGAAAAAATGGTGCAGGCATCTTAGCAGTTCATTGATTCACCATGGTATCCAGACATCATCTATGTGTTGGATAATATCCAGGCCCCTTCGGGCGTAAGTAGGACTAAGGCTAGATTTTTCAAGCTTAAAGCAGTTAAGTTCTACATCCTGGATAATTCACTCTACTGGAAAGACCCTGGGGGAATATTGTTGAGTTGTTTGTTAGAAGATGACATGAAGCAAGCCATACAAGAGTTTCACAAAAGCGACTGCGGAGGACACCACTACTGGAAAACCACCGCGCACAAAATCCTGAGGGCAGGTTACTACTGGCCTACAATATTCATTGACGTGTATAAGGAGGTCTCTAGCTACCACGAATGTCATATTTTCGACAGGAGAAGAAAGTTGCATCCCTGCCACTAAAGTCGTTCTCATTCGAAGCACCTTTCATGCAGTGGGGTCTAGATTTCATAGGGGAAATAAATCCGCCATCCTCCACATAGCACAAATGGATACTCACGACCACCGACTATTTCACGAAATGGATAGAGGAAATCCCCATGAAGTAATCTATAGACACAGTCATCATCCAATTCCTAGAGACAAACATCTTGTTGAGGTTCGGGTGTCCCATTAAAATCATAACAGACAATGCGGCCGCATTCAAGTCTAAGAGGATGGAAAAATTTTGTCAGGATTATAACATAACCTTGGGGCATTCTACGGTGTACTATCCCCAAGGAAATGGGTTAGCAGAATCCTCAAATAAGAGCTTCACCGGGATCATCAGAATACTCCTGCAAGACAACAAGAGAGCTTGGCATAAAAATCTTATCTACACACTGTCGGCAGATCGGGTTACCACCAAGAAGTCTATATCAATGTCACCTTTCCAGATCGTTTACAGCATGGACACAATATTCCCTACTTCACTTGGACCGCCCGTCAGAAATTTTCTACAAGAACAGGAGGTTGAGATGAATGATGCACAAAGGAGAATAAACCAGTTAATTCACACATAGCAGGCGAGGGAGCAGGTGTATAATCAGTCACAGCTCCATCAGGAGAGGATAAAGAAAGATTTCGATAAGCTTTCTAAGCTACAGGATTTTTAGTTGGGTGATATAATCTTGAGATGGGATGCGAGAAATGAGGACAAAGGAAAGCATGAAAAGTTTG